>CADDIJ020001345.1:0-21892 GCA_902809745.2 Tetradesmus lagerheimii | reverse complement strand
TGGCAGGGTTGTGAGCAGTCAACCAAGGCTTGCCAAGGATGATGTCGTATGGTGCCAACTGAGTGACGGTAAAAGGCCTCCGGTCCTTGAATTGTCCAATACGGAAACGTAGGTCAGGCACGACCGTCCCCGCATCTTGCAGTGAACCGTTGGCGAGCCTCACTTGACGTCGATGGAGCTTGAGAGTCGGCAATCCGAACTTCATCACCACCCTCGGATCGATGTAGTCCTCACTCGCACCTGAGTCTACTAGCACATCAAGGACCTCGCCGCGGCACTTGGCCTTCAGACGAATGAGCTCATGGCTAGCAGGCTCAAGACCACCTAGCTCCATGGCGGTGCACGAGTCTTCGGCCTCGGGTGCAGTGAGTGTCTCCTGCTCATGCTTCGCCGGCAACTCCTCCTCCCATGGCCTTGGCTTCACTCCTGTGTTCACGGGCGGATCCCACAGGATGATCACCGGCCATTGAGAAGCTTGCTCCACCCACCTGTCCCCGGATGGGATAGAGAACAAGCCCTCCGTTCCCGCAGGGTACTCGTGAATTACCCTCATCCCCTGCGTCAGCTTCCACCACGGCTTCCTGTCCCACTTGGGCAGGATAAACACGCCGCATGTCGCCTCCGGTGCGGTCTTCTTACAATCCAGGTAGTGCCTCAGATATTGGCCAGCATGCCGGAAAGGCACATTCAGCCATACTGACTCGCCGCTGACATTAGCCTTGCGGAAGTCAGTGAAGCCCTTGTAGAACTTGTCAGCCTGGGCAGTCTCCTCACGTGCGCAGGCGTCCACTGAGAATGGCGCGTAAGCATCGGCATACTTGACCTTCTCCAGGCGGTTGAACAACCAGTAGGTACAGTCCCGCAGTCGTCCACAACGACGGGTACCCGCTTTTCCCTGGGCTGCACTGGATGCTCCAGGCTCACTAGGCCTTTGTGAGCCTTCTACCTGGCGTGAGTCTCTCACAGGCGCACGGGGCTGAGCCTGCTCAATGCGCACAGTACGACCCACACTACTGCACGCGCCCTTCAGTTTGACCGTGCAGAGGTGTCCCATCACGCTGCTTGTACGCTTGCAGCTTCTTGCAATCCCGCCGCTTGTGCCCTGGCTTGCCACAGTAGAAGCACTTGAGCGGCTGGTTCCTGGGTTGCTGCGGCTCCATTGCTCCGAGCTCCATGGGTGCCGGTCCGCCCCTTGCAACCGCTCCACGGTTGTTGCTGCTCATGTTGACGAAGCGGCTGTTGCCGTTTCGACCACGCTCCCACACCATCGAGTCTGCCTTTATGGCAAGCTCCACGGCGTCATGCAGTGTGGTTGGCTGCTGCAGCTTGACGTGAATGCGCACCTCCGGCTTCAGACCGCGGATGAAGCGATGAATGCGGTCGTTCTCGTCCATGTGCGGCAGCTCCAGCATGTAGGTGTTGAACTCCTGGGCATAGGCGAACACGCTACGCGTTTGCGTGAGCCGGTCAAGCCTCTCCCGCGCGTCCACCTCTGGGTCAACAGGGGTGAAACGGGCGATAAAGGCCTTCTTGAACTCATCCCAAGAAGCGTAGGGCTGAGCCTTGCCCACCGCCACAGCCTGCTCATGCTGGCGGTACCAGTTGAGGGCTGAGTCCTTGAGGTAGGCCGCTGCCACCGTCACAATGGAAGAGCTGCCGAGGTTGGCGCCCTCGGCCGCAAGGTACGTCTCCATCTTGTGGCACCAATTGACAGGGGTAGGCTGCCTGCCATTGGTCTCTGGTGGCTTGGGGAGCTTCAGCTTGCTTGTAGGCACAGCACTGGTCTGCTGCTGCAGCACCTGCTGAAGCGCGTGCTGAAGCTGAGCCACCTGCTGCTGTAAGGCTAACATCTCTGGCGACACTCCAGATCCCTCCATGGCTGCTTAGCAAGCGGACTCACAATCAGAGACGCCCTTGGCCTTGGCCTCCTTAGTGATATGCTCCTCAATTGCCGTGTGAAGAAGATTCCGGAGCTTCTCCTGGTGTGCGCGGTGCTCTGCCGCCTGGGCTGCCCGAATGCGCGCACAAACGTCTTTAAAAGGGATTGGCTTGCACACCTCCTTCTTGAAGCACTGGGGCTTCACGGGTGTGGGCTGAGGTTTGGTGAGGATGTTGTTGAGAATCTTCCGGATGCGCGGAGAGTAGGTTGAAGACTTAGGAATCTTCTTGGCTGGATGCTTCTTGATGTTAGTGGAAGGTTTAAGGCAATGATAGTCGGTCTTGGCAGGAAGGTTCCGGATAGGAGTAGAAGTGATCACTTCGTCATGACGAACTCCACGCCGTTGAGCTCAAAGGTTGTCCGGAACTTGGCGGCGCTTGGGTGCGAGGGAGGCTCCAGAAACTTCACCTTGGGTGCAGGCTTCTCCGGATTGTACTTGCCTGGCATATGCCGGAAGCTTGTAGAATCTCCAGGACTCCTCGGTGTTCGTGGACAATCTCAGCTACCACTTGTCACGCCTTGTCGGCGGGTCCTTTGGCAACTAAGGTCTTCTATAGCGATTCGACGTAGGCCGTAGTTGTATAGAAGGCTCAGTTAGTTACCAAGGGAAGGCTTCACACAATAGACGAGGCTAGGAGGACTTGAGAGGTCTGATGGAAAGACTTCTTGAGTGAATACTTCTTGTTGAGTGAGCAGAGGCCCCCTCTATTTATAGCCTTGGCGAAAACCTACAACGCCTCCTCAACTGCCTACAATTGGAACATTCTGGACCAAGGAAGCTTCTAGACAATCCTAGAACATACTACTTCCGGAAACATCTACATCCTTCCGGAGACTTCTAGAACTTCTGGAACATCTGGAACCTTCTGGAAACATCCAGAACCTTCTAGAACCTTCTAGAAACTTCCGGTTCCTTCAACCTTACACCAGGTGCAACAGCCACCAGACCTCCAGGGCCTTGCAGCTGACTTGCAGCAGGCATTTGCAGCAGCAGCCGCAGCAGAGGCCGCTGGTGAAACAGTGCGCCCCAGCAAACGACGCTGTAGGCAGTTTGACCGCTTGCAGCAACAGCTGCAGCAGCAGCAGCAGCAGGAGTTGGCAGCTGCAGCCGCAGGTGCTGTTGCAGCAGAAGCCCCTGCTGGTGCACAGGGCCACAGAAACAGCTGCTGTAGGCAGTCACAGCGTGTTCAGCGTGTTCACAATAGATATTGGACAATGGAGCCCAAGTTGGGAATAGGCAGCGTTCAACCCTGCCACTGAACAACGACCAACAACAACGACAACACAACAACAACGCAACAGCACAAAACACTCAACTTGCTGAGCGCACTAGTTGCGGGTACTAGGTAAATGCTCTCGAATAGTCAGGATTAAAGTTGTGGTGGGAAACACAGATGTGTAGGAAGATGCACGTCTGCCTTCCACACTCTCTACCACAACCTTGGCTGCATCCTTGGACCCTGCCGTGGCAGCCTTGGCGGGCGTATTGGGCTGCCAATCGCGGCTGACATGATCAAAGCACTAACTGAGAAGCTCTGATCGTTCAATTAGCACACCTGATGTACACGGATCCTGCTGCACGTCACCAGCAGTACCACATGCGACGTGTGCACACGGGGGGAGTTTATCTGCTTTACTTGCGTTCATGCGCCTTCAAGTACCGCTACATTCTTTACATGGCCAAGCCAGAGCACTGCACTTGGTAGCTGCTGCTGTGTCAGCAGATCCGCTTGAAATGATGCAGCACGTGCTGACTGGATGCTAATTTTCTAGTGTAGTCAACTGATGCCGCGCTAAACATCCCATCACAGTATATCTTGCAGACACAAGTCCGCCAGGCGTCTTGCATCCAGCATCTCACCACAGTGCGGCAGCGACGACTGTGAACACAGACAGCAGCACGCCGTGACATGGCATGTCAAGCTGGCAGGAGCCCAGGCGGGGAGCTGCTGCTGCTACTGCTGCTGCATGCATAGACACCCCACACACTGTCTGCCGCTGCATGCGTGCACTTCCAAGCTGGCTCATCTATAGTGTTGTCTTCTAAGCTGACCTGCACCTGCAGCACATGCTGCTGCTGCTGCGCTGCACACTGCTTGATGCTGTCACTATACATGGCTTCTGCTCCAGAAACGCTACCTCCCACCCCCCTGCCCGCTGCTGCTGCTGCTGCTGCAGTTTGAAGCACTGCAAGGCCTTCTTGCACAGCATCCACATGTGGGCAATCAAACCCCGGCTGCAGCTGCACAAACACCAGCCGCCGTAAGCTGCGCTTGCTGCACATCTCCTGCAGGGCCCCACTGGCATGCACATCTGGGCAGCAGCGCTTACACAGCAGCTCTGCAGGCACAGCAAGTGCCTCCAGACAAGGCAGCTCACACACCTGCTGTAACACGAGTGACGCATTCTCCCCTGCGCAGCTGCCGGTCAAACGTAACGCGCGCAGCTGCGTCAGTTTGCTAACTCCCTGGAAGGCTGACACGCCGTACTGGTCATGCAGCTCGAGCAGCTGCAGCTGCTGCTGTTGGGTCAGCTGGCGCCAGATCTGCGTGTCTCTGAAGCGCCCCAAACCTCGGATAGCTGTGAGCGCTGAGAGACCTGCTAGTGCACACACTGCGTCGTAGTTATTGTAGGTCACGCCTTGCGGCATTTTGGAAAGCACGCGTAGGTTTGGGAAGGGTGGGCTGCAGGAGGAGTCTGAGCTACTGCCCAAACCTGCTGCTGCATTAGGCGCTGCAGGAGACATGTTGGTGTCATTTGCTGGGACTAGGCCTACTGCTACTGCTGCTGCTGCTGCTGCGTCAGGTCCGAGTGCAAAGTGACCAACGCTGTGTTTGAAGAAGCGGTTGGCGCCCAGGTGTGTCATGCTAGGCATGGCTGCGTGGTAGCGCTCTCCTTGCTGACAGTCTATTTGCAGGTGGTCACAATACAGCTGCGATTGCAGACGGGAAGGCGGCCAAAGGGCAGTGCAGGCAAGTATTGGGTATGTTGGTGCTTGAAGTCAAACACAGTTGCTGACTGCTTACGCAGGAAACACAGTCAGGTGTACGAGTCCGTGTGCAGAGTTACATGGTTGAGCTGCTGCTGCATGATTGGAGAAGTGTGCATGTGCCTAGCACCACACTCTCTCACCTGCTGCAAGTAAGGCGCGAAAGCAGCCAACCTGTCTGTCCCAAGCACAACGCCAAAGCTTGCTGCGCGCAGCACAGGCAGCTGCACCGACTGCGGCACGTTAATGTTGAGCACTGAGCCAGGCATGTCTAATCGTGTAAGGCTTGACAGCACTGCTGCACATGCAGCAGTTATGCCTTTTGTTGCTAGAGGAGCGCCCTTAGCCATCCTGCTGTGGATGCGTATGTGCTGCAGCAGCGGCAGCTGCCTTGTGATGTGCTGTAGCTGTGCCCAGTGCTCCAAACGCATCTCTGGCGCTGAGAGCTCAACTCTGCTGACAAATCGCAGCCGTTCATGCTGCGGGGTATCAGCTGCGGTGTTTAAGCTGCTGGGGCTGCCTGTGCTGGGCATCTGCCGTTGCTGCTGCTGTGGCCAGGCCTTGATGTTCAGGGTAGTTATGCTGGGCGCTAAACACATCGTGAAAGTTTTGCTGACAAGCCTCAGAGCTGGAAACATGTCCCTGGGAAGCTCGGCTATGAGTAATCGCACCAAATCCAGGGGCCAGTCGTGCAGAGAGGCAGCAGCAGCAGCACCAGCCGCTGGGGCATCCATTGTGTCTCGTTTCGTTTAAGATTCACATCGATATGTAACAGGGGTGGCAGAAGGGTCAAGTACAAGTCCCGAGCGATCGCGAGAGCATGTTCGGCTCAACCGAGGCCCAGCTGCAGCCTCAGCACAGCAAAGCAGATCAGATCACGAGCATAAAGATGAAAGAATCACAGCTGCCTATATACATTGTGCAGCGGCACGTCTTCTCGAGGATACCGATGCAAGTGCCTGACATGACAAATAACCCTAGCAGTGTGGACGTTCACGGAACTTGATGAGCGACACCATTCACACTATCTCTTACAGGTTCGTAATAGCAAAGATGGTCATGGATGAACTTCCGGGTGTTACACGTGCCAACCAAGTGCGCATCCGGTCACTTTGCTCTAAAGCCAGATGTGCAATGCTGACACTGTCAGCCCTGGCAGCTCGCAAGTTGCCAGCTGCCAGCCCTGCACTGCATGCAAATCCGGCTGTCACTTCAAAAGGCATTACAATCATCCACCCGCTGCAAGCAACACATGCATATGTACAACGACCAAACACACTTCTCCATAAACTTGGACTTTGTACTGGCCCTAGCTTGTGGGTTTGCACCTACCGGTTAGGAACCACTAAAGGTGGTTTGGGAGTGGCTCCCTTCTTGGGTTCCTCTCTTGCTAGAAAAACGTGTAATTAATTGATTGATTGTACTCAACCACAGGCGTTATCCTCACAACTTCACACCCTCTCAACTCAATGACGATGAGCGGCATATGTTGTGCGTAGATGCAGAGGCTATGCGTAACACTTTGTCCTCTTTGATACAGCCATAAAAAATCTATCGCCCAACTGCACACAGATTGCCACGTCTTCTTGTTGCTGGAATCATCCTGCTGTCGAGAAAGCATATCTGCAGTCTCCAATCCAAAAGCCTAACTGTCTTTCCTGCAATCAGACAGCAAGCTGTCTCCGTGGTTGACCTGCCGCTAAAGTGCAGCCTCTCCGCTGTGCACAGCGCAACACTGCGTCAAAGGCGCTGCATCATAAGATAAGCTTGCTGGCAAAAGTGTACGGTACTCATCGCAGCACACAGCTTTGTGCCACAGGGTCAGATACCCTTGCCGCAGCATCAGACAACCGCCTCCTAAGTGATGTGCTGAAAGTACGATACGTTGTTGGTCCAGTAAAGTGCAAACAGCAGACTCAGCTAGGCTGCGGCAAATGCCGCATGCATGTTGTTCGTGCAAGGCCCACAGCCAGCTGTAAAGCAAGCTCATTGTGTAGTTGTATGCTGTCCAACACTGCAGCAGCATGCTGCAAAATGTTGGGTACCAATAACCATGCACAAGTGAAAGAAGCTAGGCTAGCAAGCGACAGCTAACCAATCACTAATGTAATGTATGCGCTACATCGCGTCTCACGTCAAAGCTTGCCCAAACAACTGTGTTTACTCAATCCCTGTGCAGAATGCATGCACAGTACTCGCTGCCACCTGATTAGCCTCATTCAAACCACACCCACTGCTCGCTCAGTGCAGGCTAGACAAATGATGCAAGTGAAATCCAATCACCCTGCACAGCAAGCACAGCCTGACCACCCAATCCTGCAGCTACAGCTGTACAGCTATACAGCTGCAGCTGCAGCGACCACCAGCTGCGGCTGCAGCTACAGCGGCTGTGGATGCGGCAAAGGCTGTGCGCTGGGTGCAACTGCCTCAGCACACCTCCACACCAGCGAGCCTAGCGTCACATACGCATTGGCCATCACAACGCACAGCATCGCGAGCAGCACACCGCCAAACGCAGCTGCATTCACGCCTGCAACCGCCAGAAACAACACCAGCAGCGCCAGTACCGCCCACAAGCAGTACATAATGTACAGCAGCCAGTTCATGCTCGTGCTACAGCCCGGCTGCAGCTTCCAGATCAGTACTGCTGTCAGCAGCACCATTAGCAACACCAGCGGCGCTTGAACGTAGCTCGCATGCATGCTGTTCACCACGACAGTAATCAGCACCAGCAGCTTCACACATTCACGCAGCGCATTCCACCACCAGCGATGCTCTTGGTTCCAAACGTCCAACCCTACACAGCGAGAGCCGTCCACTCCCTTACCAGCAGTCAGTCGCTGGCAGGCCGCCGCTAGCATCCAGAACGGCCGCAGCAAACCAGCTAGCAGCCGCCGCAGCGGCGCAAGCATGCATTGCTGCCAGCAAGCTTTTAAACGTTGCCAGCGGCTAGGAGGTGCTGCCATGCCTTGCCAGGCTGATTGCGCTGCTGCTGCAGCTGCTACTGCTGACCGGTGCGGCCCGCTCGGAACTGGAAACTGCGCTGCTGCTGCTGCTGCTGCAGATCCTGCTGCTGCTGGCTGAGTGCTGCTTTCCTCATTCGCAGCAGCCGCGCCAGCTGCCTTGCCCTTCTGCGGCATAGCTAGCACGATGAGCAGCAGCCAGTACGCAGCGAGCATAGGGATGCCCAGGAATGCTGCCATGGCTGCCACCCCCATATGCTGGCCAGTGTAGCATTGCAGCTGCATGTCTGGAACCCAAACCCTAGCCGTCAAATGCACCTCACCAGGAACTGCAGGCTTTCCTGCAAGTGGCATGCAGCTGAACGCACTCACTACCACACTGCTGAACAGTGTGTAGCAGTACGCCATTGCCGCCACTGCCAGGCTAGCTAGCAGCGCCCAGGTGTTGTGCAGCTGCGGTGCTAGCAGCAGCCACAGTACCCGAAGCCACACGCAACCTCGTCTCCGTCGAGCTGCTGCTAGTGCTGCTGCTGCTGCAGGTACTGACGCTGACTTAGCACTGCCAGATGTACTGATGTAGCTAGTCGATTCGTATGCTGGCAGAACAAAGGCGAACGGCGAATCTGCCACGGGTCCCGGAACACCACTCGACAGCTGCATGCGTGCACTGCTGTGGTTGGCGGTTTGATCCAGCGGTGGAAGCACATCGTTCAGTTCGCTGCCAATGCTGGCAAGTGGTGCTGTCAGTACCATGCTGCGTCCGTGTGCAACAAAGGGTGACACGCTAGATGCAGGCGACAACATGTGATCCTCCGGGGACGCATTCACTGCTGCTGCTGCTGGGCTTGGGCTGTTGCTGTTTGCAGCATGCGGTAAGTTGGTGCTGCCATTGGTGTTGGCAAACGCACTGCTGCTGCCGTTCGCCAAGCCATTGGCGAGGAAAGGTGAGCTGCCAAAAGACAGCGAGTGAGCACCTGAGAATGCAGGGGGTGGTAGCTGACCCAACCTGTGCTGCTGTTCTGATTGCTGCTGCTGCTGCTGCTGCTGCTGCTTGAGCAGCTCATCCTGCTGCTGCTGCTCGAGGGTTGGCTGCAAGCTGCTGCTGCTGCTGCTGTGTTGTTGCTGCTGCGGCTTGCAGCAGCTGGTGACCCTTCTGAGCTGAGTCAGGATCAGCAGCAGCACTGCCGTGTACAGCACTGCACACACAGGCAGGGCAGACACGTGGTTTTAGAGGCATAAGACATGCTTGTTGGCACTAGTTGAGCAAGAACTGAAGGACAGCGGCTACCACATGTGGAGTCATGAAGCAAACCCACCACGTTAGCTGCAGGAAACTTTGACAGCAGCACTGCCGTGTACAGCACTGCACGCACAGGCAGGGCAGATCGAGCGCAAACGTTGGACAAACTTCCAAGCACGCATCATACAGGCAGGAAACAGCAATGGATTGTATATGCAACTGCTCAAAAAGCAGTCATCACATGCAACCCACACAGCTGCAGGGACTGTTCTGCCATATGTTTGCTTGCTGGCATCCCAACTCTCAAGCCATGCAGAGTCCTGCAAACTCCCTCACCTGGAAGCAGCATTACCAGCATCGCCTGCACAGCAGTCCCGGACGCCTTGCTGCTGCCCGGCAGCAAGCATTCAAACGCCACCCACTGCCACGTACTGGCCTGCGTCAGCAGCACTGCCGACAGCCCAACCGCCGCCCACGCAGGAACCCTAAACATCAGATCCTGCGTCAGGATCAGCGCTGCGATCTGACATCCGTCCAGCAGCACTTGAGCCAGGCAGGCCAGATGCCGCACTGCGATCAACAGCAGGGCAAGCCTGTCTGGTGGCAACGTGTTTACATCGTCATCACCGGCTGCTCCTGCTGCTGCTGCTGCTGTAGTTGGACAGGCTCCATGTGCTGCGTCAGTAGAGCTGATAGAGTACAAAGCAGCAGCCGGCCTGATGCCGCTGCTGCTGCTAAAGCCACCTGCCGCCAGCTGCTGCTGCTGCTGGTGGGTGAACAGCTTCACAGCTTGTGACCAGGTTATGCTGAGCGAGGAAGCCAGATGGCTTGTCGGCAGCAGCGCTCCAGGCAGCAGTGTGGGGCTTTGCAGCAATGCAGGGCTTGCTGCTGCTGCTGCTGGTGAGGGTGAAGGTGGTGGCAGGGGCTGCTGCAGTGCATGTGCGATGAAGGGTGATGGCTGTATGCTGCCCATGCTGCTGAACTGCTGCTGCTGGTGCTGGTGCTGCTGGTGCTGGTGCTGGTGCTGCTGCTGCTGCTGGTGCTGTTGCTGCTGCTGTTGCTGCTGCTGTTGGTGCTGTTGCTGCTGCTGTTGGTGCTGTTGCTGCTGTTGGTGCACCAAGTGGTGAGCAGGCTGGTGGTGCTGCTGCTGCTGCTGAAGGCTAACTGTCAGGCCCACGTCAGGAGTTTGCATGCCTCTGTGTAGCTGACCAAACACCTGCTGCAGCTGCTGTTGCTGCTGCACCTCCTCCTGCTGCTGCTCAACGTTGGCCTGTGATGCTGCAAACGGAGAAGCCAGTATGTCTGCAATGTCTCCCTCACTGTTCACTGGCGACAGCTGATGCGGCTGGTATTGCTGCAGCTGCTGGCTTTGCTGCTGCTGCAGATCCTGCTGCTGCTGCTGCTGGCTTTGCTGCTGCTGCAGATCCTGCTGCTGCTGCTGCTGCTGCAGCAGTGGTGTTTGTGGCATCAGCGGCGGCGATGCCTGCAGCATCTGCAACAGCGTGTGTGGCGGCTGCACACTTGGTGACGGCATAGTCATTCCGCCGCTGCTGCGCACTGAAGCTGGCTGCGGGCTGCTGTTGGCACTGGTGATCAACACGCTAGGACGCTGTGGCGGCTTAGGCAGTACGGTGCCTTGGCTGTATCGCTGGCTGTAGCTGTTCTGTGCTGTGAGGCTTGCAGAGCTGCTGTCCAATGTTTGGTGGCCGCTGCTTGATCTGGCAGCTGCTGCTGTCGCTGCTGTGATCGATCCTGCGCGTCGCAGAATCCTTGGACTCAGCATTGCAGATCCCTGCTTCACAAGCTCGCTGCTTGCGTGGCGCAGCGTCATGGAAACCTTGGACATCAGCACGCGATCGCCAAATCTCAAGCTCTTCGCCTGCTGCTGCTTGAGTTTTTTAAGCGCTGACGCTGCTGGCGAGTTTGCCAGCGCGCCTAGCAACGTCCAGAGCAGCGCTAGCAGCGTGATCAGCAGCATATCTAGCAGCCGCGCCATCAGGAAGCCCAGCCACGCGAGCAGCAGGTGCGGGCACCTGCTGCAGCGGCCGCTGCTGCGGCCGTATGCTTCGCTGTAGTCCATTGTTTGAGGCTTTGGCAGGGCTATGCCACGGCTAGCGATGGTGTAGCCTTGTGTGCGTAGTGTGGTGTGGCTGTCCTGCAAGTTGAAGCCGAGCTGACCTGGCTGCGAGAGCCAGGTGTTGCGGCCTGGGCGGTAACAGCAGCTGCACACAGCACGGTACACAAGAAACAGGTGAGGCAATGCAGCGGGAAGGCTGGGGTGAGAGGAGTGCACGGGTTGGAGCTACATGCATGTCCACGGCTAACATCAGTGCACTTTACCCGGCACCTCCATAGACACTAGCTCTATCGCCTAACACCTAACACCCGGCACCGTGTGCCCTCACCTGCAGAACGGTCCCCAGTAGCCTTTACTGCACTGCAGCGCAGCAAACGACCGTGCGTCAATCTCAGCAGCATCTAGCACCCCTCTGATTGCACATTGGTACCCCTGCAGATTCTGCACCGCATTGGCGTCTCGCATGCAGGCCGTTTTGTGTGGACATGGGTGAATCGCTGCGCTGCGAGGGTGGGGCTGGTAGCAGCCCTGCATCGGCATGACCATGCCTGCTATGCATAGTCCGTAAGGAGGGCAGCGTTGGCAGGCGCCTGTTGTTGGTGCAGCACCAAGCACTGCTTGCTGCGCCGTTGTGATGCGACTGCGGCTGCCAGTATGCCTGCTGCTGCTGGATGCACTGCTGGTGCTGCTGTTTGCGTACGCTGTGAAGCTGAAGGAAGGTGCCGCACAGAGGTAGCAGGTTTCAGCCGCCACGCTGCTGCTGCTGCTGGCGTTAGTGAAGACAGCTGCCTGGCCAGGCAAGCAGGGCCGCACATGCACCATTATGCTGGTCGATAGCACCTGCAGGCAGCACAAGGGACGCCACCTCAAGTCAGACATCATTCCCACTAGTCAATGATGCTATCAAGCTACACTCAACACAGCAAAGCACTCGCAAGAGACATGCAGCTGCTGAGTACCAGAAAACCACTTTTCTGTGTACCCCTCCACTATGTGGCTACGACAATTGCTTGTCCTAGGTTCTTCCTCCAAACCCTGCTGCTGCAATATTACGCACCTGGTGCAAGCTAGCTTGCGGGCCTCGCGCTGTCAGCTGCATCAGCAGTGCACTTCCAGGGGGAGCTGCAATGCTCAACCCCTCAAGCACAACTCGACCACCTGACAGCCTGCCCCTTGCAGCACTCAGCAGCTGCACCAGCTGCCCATTGCTGCTGCTGCTGCTGCTGCTGCTGAGGTTAGACGGTGTCCTCAAGCTGTTGCCAAGTGCTAGCAGCTGCGGCTGCTGAAGTGCCACAGTCCAATCGCTGCCAGGGCCTTGCGCAACTTGTGAGCCGAACTGATCTAGGCTGTGCACTGGCAGCGCAAAGACCTGAAACCTGTCCACTGACACTAGGCCTGCTTCAAGTACGGTAGCTCCGAGGGCTGGACACACAGGGTCCAAGGTAACACCTGCGGTGACAGCAGCGCAACATTGTGGGATTTGGCGATTTACAAGTTGTCCAAGTGGTTCCTAGCGCTGGACACACAGGGTCCAAGGTAACACCTGCGGCGGCAGCAGCGCGACACTGTGGGGATTGACAATCTACATGCTGTCTAGGTGGCGCTCAGCGCTGGACGTACAGGGTCCAAGGTAACACCTGCGGTGCCAGCAGCGCAAGCGCAGCGCAGCATGTGTGCGGTCCCACCAGTGGATGTGATGGACCACAGAGAAAAAGCCAGCCATAAGGTATGAATGCACTAGCAAGCAAGTGCGGCACCAGAGTTGAACTGGCAATTTACAAGTTGTCTATACGCACCTGCAGACGTTGCGTCGACTGCATCCAATGCTGAACGAATGGTGCTCTCGGAAGCAATGCCAAGGTTGATTATCAACCCCCTGCCACCAAACTGCTGCAGGCGGCGGCCAGCACCCCTGGTGACCCCTGCAGCAGCTATCTGCTGCTGCTGCTGCTGGATCTGGCCGGTGTTTGCGACTGGATCTGAGCTGTGTGAGTCTGCATCTTGCAGGAGTGACAGTCGCACTGGACTAGACGCTGCTCCTGACCAATAGCTGTCCACATCAGCAGAGCTGCTGCCCCCAGCTGAGTTGTCTGCAGCCAGCTGTTGCAGCAACTGCCGCTGCTGCTCAGCGCTAGCCGGCTGCACACTGATGCTGCTGCTGCCGCTGCTGCTGCTGCTGCTAGTGATGACTTCTGTTCCCAGCAGCAGCGCTTGCGGTGTGCTTGTGTACAACACACCACCAGCAAGAGATGCTGCATTGTCAGTTGCTGTGACATTCGCCAGCTGGATCTGACAGCTGGCATTGCTGCTGCTGCTGCTGCCGGCCTGTGTGCTGTTGGGATAACCTTGACCAGGCATCTGACAAGCGCTTGCCACAGACGCATAGATGGCCCCACCAGTGCTGCCGCTGTTGTTATTTAATGTGTTACTAACGAGCACAGCCGCCCCAGCGCCTGAGACAAACACAGCACCTCCGGCACCCCAGGCTTGACTGCTGCTGCTGCTGCTGCTGCCAGGTGCTGCTGCTTCTGCAGCTGGCCCTGCATACAACGCCTGCCACGCCTGTGGCAGCTGATGTAACATCCGCTGTAACGGATCTGCCGCGCCAGCTACACCCAGCTCCTGAGCTGCCGCCCGATTCGCTGCAAACTGACAGCCGCTGATCCCCACATCTGCTGTGGCCTGCACTGCCAAACCTCCGCCGTTGCTTGCTGCATTGCTGCTGTAGCTACTGTCTCGTGTCTGGAACACGCCGCAGCCACTGCAACTCACAGCCCCGCCTGCTGCTGCTGCTTGGTTGCCGCTGCTGCTGCTGCCTTGCAGGATGAGGCTCCTGCATCCTTGACAAGACATCCACCCTCCCGACCCTGCCGCACTATGCCGCACGCCGTCACACCCGCTGCAATGCAGCGCTGTCGGACCCATTGCAGCAACCCCTCCTCCGTCTAACCCCGCTGTATTGCCATCAAACGTGCATTGCTCGTACTGAACGTCGAGCAGCCCTATACCAGAGTCCAGCACTGCAGAGCCGCCACTTCCAGCTGCTGAGTTTCCTGCAAAGGAGCAGTTGCTGAGTACACCTGAGGCGACGGCTGGGCCCCCACCGCGTGCCACTAGACCCCCTCCGGACCCTTCGCGCGCTGTATTCGAACCGAATGTGCTGCTGCTGATGCTGAACGAGCTTGGCTGCTGCAGCAGTAGCGCGCCTGCGTCCCAGTCAGCTGAGTTTGATGTCAGGCTGCCGTCACGTACAGTCAGCGTTGACCGCTGCAGCAGCAGACCTCCTGCGCTGCCCTCTGCATACATCATGGACGCAAACTGCAGGACACTCGTTGCAGATCCTGCCTCATCATCGCTTCCCTGCTGCTGCTGCTGCTGCTTCAGCGTGCTGGGCTGCAGCAATGCCGTGTTGGCATCAAGTGTAACTTCCTGCAAGTGAACTTGACTGCTGTCCACTGCCAAGCCACCTCCGAGCTGCGCTGTGTTGTGGCTGATGCTGCTGCTGGTAATGGCAAGGCTTGAGTGCAGTGCTGCTAAGCCGCCGCCAGCCCTGTTGGCTGTGTTGGCGGCAAACGTAGTGTTGCGGAGCGTTGCGTTTGTGACATACTGCATGTGCAGGCCTGCACCCTCAGGGGCCTGAGCGAGCAGCAACAGCAGCAGCAATAGCAGATGAGTTGTACGAGTGAGGCACAAACAGTATCTATTGGTAGCAGCAGCGCAGGGCAGGCGACTGGTCACGGTGGTCGGCGTTAGCTGCACCCTTGTTACTGTTTGAGTCATCATCACAAGTATGTCAGCTGCCAACATTCCTATGTTAGCGCAGGGCCTACACCCCATGCGTTGAGAGCAGGGTCCAAATCAGCCTCATCCTAAACAAAAGACTCACCTTGTTTCCCTGCAGCAGCACATCTTGCATGGTGAGCAGCCGCGTGTTTCCTACGCTGATGCCGCCAGCGCTGCTGATGCCTGCGCTGTTGTTAACCAGCAGCACCCTTGCAAGCTCCACACGCTGCGCCCACATCACCGACACAGCTCCAGCCTCCTCACTTGCCTGCAGGCCACGATGGAGAGTTGATAGTTGTGTTGGTTGGTATGATTATGATTGAGATAAGCCGCACAGGGTGGTGCTCGCCTGGATTCAAGAAAAGCATAACAATTGCATGGCGGATGGCTGTGCAGCAGCAATCGCTTGGTTGCGTGCGCGTGTGTATGCCAGTCTGCTGCGGCTGGTTTTACACAGCACCTGTGCTGTCTGGAGTTCACGTTGTGCGCCGCAAGCATGCGCCACAGACGCACGGCGCTGTTTCAGGCCTCCACCTGTTGTTGCACTTGTTGTACACAACAAAACCTGCTCGATGGCATCAATATCCTCGCCGTGTTGCGTTCAAACAGTGTGTCCTGCAGCTGCAGGTTCTGTCCGTTGACCAGCAGCGCCCCACCAGCCACCCCTGAGGTGTTGTTCACTCATGGTGTGCTTTCTGACAGAAATCTAGGCATGGTATCAGCCGCATAGGGCAGCACCCAGACTACTTCAGGGTGTTGCGACAGTTATTGTGTGCTTTGAGCACAAATCCACAGCAAATCGGGCGTGACTCGACCCAGAAAAACACAATCCTCACCGTGTTGCGTTCGAACAGTGTGTCCTGCCAGCTGCAGGTTCTGCCCGTTTACCAGCAGCGCCCCGCCAGCCACCCCGGAGGTGTTGTTACCACTCATGGTGTGTTTTCCCACACAAGACAAGGCCTGAGCTCAGCCCAGGACTGCCGCATAGTGCAGCGCCCAGAATACTGTAGGGTGTTACGACAGTTATTCCGTCCATTGAGCACAAATCGACCGCATATCGGGCGTGACCCAACCCAGAAAAAAACATGATCCTCACCTGGTTGCGTTCAAACAGAGTGTCCTGCAGCTGCAGGTTCTGCCCGTTGACCAGCAGCGCCCCGCCAGCCACCCCGGAGGTGTTGTCATCACTCATGATGTGTTTCCTCACGAAAACCTGGCTTGGGCTCAGCCAAGGCCTGCCGCACAGGGCAGCGCCTAGAACGGTGTAGAGTGTTGAAACAGTTATTTCGCATGGTCGGGCATAACTCGACCCAGCAAATACACGACCCTCACCTGGTCACGTTCGAACAGTGTGTCCTGCAGCTGCAGTTTTTGCCCATTTACCAGCAGCGCCCCACCATCCACCTCATAGGTGTTACCATGACTCGTGGTGTTTTCTCATAGAAACAGCCCTTGACTCAGCCCAGGCCTGCCGCATAGGACAGCGCTCAGAACACTGTAGGGTGTTACGGCAAATAATTTGTGCAGTGAGCACAAAGCCACCACAAATAGGGCATGATTCGACCCAGAAAACACAATCCTCACCGTGTTGCGTTCAAACAGCGTGTCCTGCAGCTGCAGGTTCTGCCCATTGACCAGCAGCGCCCCACCGGCCACCCCGGAGGTGTTATTGGTGAAGCGGCTGCCAAGTATGGTGATGATGTTGCCGGTGCCTGCTGCCCATTCTGTCTCCACATGCATGGCACCTCCCTCAGACGCGACCTGCAGTCAGAAAGACGGCGCAGTTAAAAAACTACGTTGTGCACAGAGGTTCCACCCCCCCTCCTCAGAATCACCCGCTCGCTCATACTCAACCTGCAGTCAGAAAGAGAGCATAGGGGCGTTTGTTTTTACGTTGAGGGCTGAGGTTACAATACAATCACAGCTTGCGCTTTGACGCAAGCAAAAGCCATTGCTGAGATGCCAGCTGTATACATTGTCTCAACACCCACAGCGCATTTCCTGGTACACACCGGCTGGTAAGGTGGTTTGGGAGTGGCTCCCTTCTTGGGTTTCTCTCTTGCTAGAACAACGTGTAATTGATTGATTGATTGATTGATCGACACCGGCTGTCCTTGCAAATGATTTGGCGATCGTGGCGGGTGATTGCCATCTTAACAGACAACACAATAGATTTGTTCACCATTGCAACCTCCACCAGCAGTGAAACTGCTATCCACCAGCAGTAGCGCACATGCGTATCTGTCAGCATGTGCAACGGCAGCAGCGCACACCATCAGGCGACTCACCCAGTTGCTATCCATCGTGCAGTTGATGACGGTTGCATCGCTGTCGTAGATCGCCATTGCACCACCACCAAAATGGCCCTGGTTCTGCACAAAGAGGCATCTGCTGACGTTCACAATGGACCCCATGTTCTCATTCATGAAAATGCCGGCACCCAGTTCAGCCTGCAGCAGCATTCGGCGACATAAAAGACCCCAAGCAAAATCAGCACACTTGGAATGCACATGCAAACGTCAAGGATATATTCATAACAACAAGTAGCAGGCTCTGTACGAGGCTGAAGACGATGATATGTTCCTGCAAGTGACATGATGCTCAGGATGACAGCTGGCGCCTACATACTCTCCTGCTAGAGTGCTGCTGCTTCCACATGCACATTGCACCGTCACAGGCAATGGCAAATCAAATCAAAGCAGATTCACAGCAGATTAATTGCAGGGCCCATGCCCACCTACCTCATTGTGCTTGAAAAAGCACTCTTGCAAGCGCAGCCGCCCCTGCAGCAGGCCCCACTGCGTGACGCTCACGCCCCCGCCAGACTCCGCTGCATTGCCTTCAAACCTGCAGCGCTGCAGCAGCACGTTTACGGGCTCATCGCCCTCTGCTGCAATGCCGCCTCCTGCAAAGGCCCAGGGCCATCCGTCAAACTCTTCGAGCTCTTGCTCCGTCAGCCGTAGGTGGCCGTTGCGGCTGAAGTTGCTGTCGGAGACGGTCAAGCTGAGGACGTCGTTGCCGTACAGTGCACCACCCTGCAAAGGGTGGGTGTTGGTGGCAGGCAGTGGACACGAGCAGCGGTGAGTAGGGCCATTACTGTATTTGCAAAGCTTCAGCTAGAGATTCACGTGACACATTGATAATGTAATCAGCTGGCAAAGGGCGCTCTCCAGCATGCATGCGTGAAGATCAGGTAAAGAGCTGCTATTGCTGGCATGCGTTTGACGTGCCGTCCAGTCCTGTTCTAGTCAGTTACTGTACCGGCCAGCAGTCCAGTCAGCCTGTGGCATGAAGAGCTGATGCTACTGCACGACCTTGAAGGCACGTCAGCACCGCTGCTAGCATCACACCACACAGCTGCAGCTGCTGACTCACGCGTAAGCCTGCTGTGTTATTGACAAAATTGCAGCCGCTGACAACAGCTGATGTCACAGTGCGCAAGAGAGCAGCGCCTGCATCCAAGTTGTCGCCATGTGCCGTGTTGTGCGCGAATGTGCTGTTGATGATCCTTACAGACTGTGCCAGTTTGATGGCTAATGCAGCTCCGCCACCCTTTGCGACTTCAACCTCCACCTGCGGGTTTGCACACCAAACGATACATCGTTACGTAAGTATTACAAATGTGTGTTATACTATTGAGCGAGGGGCAATCGCTACTGATGCAGCTAGACAGGCAGCAAACAGAAGATTGGTGCAGATCTGCTTGCAACTGCTGTTCAGGACCCCTCATTTGCTGTCAATGCTGCGCCAGCACGTCAGCAGGCTACGGACTAACAGGTGTCATGATAACCTACACGCGTTGCTGCTTCTGGTGCTGGTACTGCTGATGGACACAGCTAACACGTGGTGCTGTTACCCTTGGTGCTGCGATGTGCTCTCACCGTGTTGTATGTGAAGTTGCTGCCAGCAACCACCACCTGCTCTGCCCTCAGCACTGACATGCAGCCGCCATGCACCACTGCCCTGTTGAGGGAGCACGTCACACCTGACAGCAGCAGCTGCAGGGCAGCATCCAGCCAGCAGCACACAGCACACAAAACAGAAAGGGGTTAAGCTACAAGGTGTATCAGGCAATGTGTTAGTGACGTCGTCTGTTGACTCTACAGCCGCGCCTGAACATCAACACGCCAACACGAGCCATGAGCCCACTGCATGCATGAGCTTACAATTCAGCACGTCGTCACCCCTACTACAGCTGGGTACTCGCGCCAGATGCTGATGCCACTGCCCTGCCCTTACTACTGCGGCTGCTGCTGCTGCTGCTGCTGCACTAGGCCAGCACTAATCACGCGCACTGCAAGCATGATGCGGCATTGCCCTGCAACCACTGCTCACCTGTGCCACATCCACTGCCAGCACAGCACCTGCTGCTGCTGCTGCTGCTGTTAACTGTCTTTCACCACTGCCAGCACAGCACCTGCTGCTGCTGCTGTTACCTGTCCCACATCCACTGCCAGCACAGCACCTGCTGCTGCTGCTGCTGCTGTTCACCTGTGCCACATCCACTGCCAGCACAGCACTTGCTGCTGCTGCTGTTACCTGTCCCACATCCACTGCCAGCACAGCACCTGCTGCTGCTGCTCACCTGTGCCACATCCACTGCCAGCACAGCACCCCCAGCCTCCTCCTCTGCGTTGGCGTTGTGGCCCAGCAGCTCAACCGACTGCAGTGCCAGCCGTGCTGCGCCCCGCACTGCCAGCGCTGACCTGGCACAGCCCTGCACTGACAGCCCCAGCAGCTGCACAGACTCCACATCGCTGCAGCAGCAGCAGCAGCAGGAAGTGGCTCAGACACGAGCTAGTTACACTCTAGTGACGCCGAGTAGTGACGAAGTTCAGGTGCTGCAAAGGCGGGTGCAGGAATTCTACAACAGCTCTGAAGTTATGAAGTTCTGCTGCTGCTGTCCACTTCAGTGCGTATGCCATCCATGCGTATATTGCTGCTGCCCACCTTGCTTCAATGAAGGTGCCACTCTTGGATGTGCGGCAGCGCACTGGCAGCAGCTGCGACCTGCGTAGCTGCAGCTGTGCAAGCCTAGCCTGCTGTCCACCATCTGCCACATCTTCTACCCCTGCTGCTGCTGCTGCTAGTGCTGCTGGTGTCGCAAGCACCAGGCTGCCGCCACTCCTAGGCCTGATTGGAACATCAACAATGAGCGAGCCTGCCAAGCCAGGCTTGCCAGCAGCAGCAGCAGCAGCTGGTCCCAGCACCACTAGCACTCCAGTGCTGCTGTTAGCTGCTTGCAGGAGCCGTGCCTGCAAGCTGCTGGTGCGCAGGGGTGTTGCCAGCTGCAGCACCACATGCCCTGGGAACAGCTGCTCAGCAACCTGCAGCACAGCATGCACACCTAAAACTCTGAAGCTGAAAGGTGTTGAAACCATACATGTGGTGTGTTTTCGGCAGTTTTCGCGGTTAATCTGTCCTCCAGCAGGCAGCTTGAAACCCCCTGGAAGTAGTGTATTGACAGCAGTAGCTGCGATGCTGCAGCACTGGCCTGCTGCCCTGCATGCACGTTCGGCTGCGTCTTCATGTTCATTAGCAGGAAGCATACGGTGTTTCGTGGTACAAAGCAGCAACGATTAGCAGTGTAGCTCTGATAATGCTGGGCACGGTCGGAGTGGGCGAGGCTGCTGCTTCACCGCTGTGGCGCGCTAGAGCCGCCCGATCCTCTGAAACACTCATTATATGCCTTTCTGATGCGTCGGAGATGGCATGTGGAGCGGCTAAAGCCATCTATCGTGCTGGAGAACTCACCGAAACTACCGCATCATCTCCAGTTACACTCTTCGTACACAGAAGCCCATAGCAAAGCAAAAGTAGGCAGCAAATCAACGTGCTGCGCTGCGACATGCGATGCGCTCTGGCAGCATCATTTCAGCGGATCAGGCATACAGCCAGCTTCTTGCAGTAGCCTTCATTCATGAATAATATCTTCAATCAACCCATTAAATCTCAAGCAGAACAATCGCAGGAACACAAACATATTCCCTAACCCCCAGCCTGGTGACAACATGACGAGTGACGCGGGCGTCTGCAACCGGCACCACACAGGTATGAGATGGTTAACGTGTGTAACATACTCTACTGCAGGAGTCACCGCGGTGCGGAGGTGCCCGCGGTTCCGCAGCTTGCGGAGCAGCGCCGCAAGACCCAGCAAGAGGGCTCAGGAACTGCGGCCGAGTGCGGAGCTATGTTATAACAGAATTCAAGCTAGAGGCTGCGGAACCTCTATTAGATGCATTGTATTAGCATTAGTATGGTTATTTATGTATTGTGCATAGCAGGATGGCCTCTGCGGGCAACCTAGACCTTAGCCAGTCAGATCAGTCCATCACCCAGCAACCTCCCCAGAGGCCAGATCAGAGCAACGACATTCGAAAGTCTGAGTTTGAAACTGTTGGAACATCTCAGAACTCGTCTAAGCGCCCTGGAGCCAAGTGCAACCACTGCCAGCACGAGTATGAACCCAAGGCAGCAACAGTAGACAAGTTGAAGCAGCACATTCTGAAAGAGTGCAAGGCAGTGCCTCAGGATGTAAGGCAGCACTGGTTGGTGTGTTCTCCAGCAAGCAGGCCAGCAGCACCGCGGGAGAGCAGGCTGTGCTTACTGGTGTCAAGCGCAAGGCCCAGCACCAGCAGGACATCCGCAGGCATCTGGGCAGCAGGGACTGGGGCCTGACAGCGTCAGAGAAGGAGGGCGTGTCATTTGACCTGCTTCGGTTTGCTATCACAGCCAACCTCGGCTTCCAGCAGTTCAACAATGTGCACCTGCACGCAGCTCTTGCTAAGCTGCGCCCACAGTACAGCTTGCCCTCCCCCACTGCATTCTCAAGGCTGCTTGATAGCGAGTACCTGGGGGTGATGGAGAAGCTCAGGGTGAAGATCAGCAACTCACAGAACCT
>CADDIJ020001344.1:0-50844 GCA_902809745.2 Tetradesmus lagerheimii | reverse complement strand
ACCCACATTAAGCCATAGCATCAACGCCATCGGCCCCGCGCCCCTCAGGAGCGGAAGAAAGAGGGAGCACTGCTCCATTGTGTTTGCAAATATTACGCACATCCCAAGCTTGGACAAGATACTCAGCAACGCTCCTAGATATCACTCGGCACACCCCCCTACTACCCCAAATATCATCAGAAACAAAACGCAACAACTTGGTGGATGCATCAGTCAACGACAACACATTGCGCAATTTTCAGCGCCGCCAGCAACATCACGCAAAACAGACCGAATTTCATCAAGCATAGTATCCCTCTGAGCAGAAGTAGCGGGACAATCAAACATCAGATGTGACAAAGACTCAACACCCTGACCACAAGCAGGACATGCTGTGTTAGAATCAGCTCTGCTGCCGCCATAACGACTGGTACGCTCATGCATGCAAAGACAGCCCATTCGAACACGCATCAGCAACTCAATACCACGCGTTGGCGCACCAGAACACAAAAAGGGCCTAGCCCTTTTAAAACGCATGGCATCAGCATGTGTAGGGTGCACATGCGTGATGTAACAGCTCAAAGTAGAGTGCTGCAGTGATTCACAAACAATTCTGTCTGCATGCAGCTTCCTGACCTGACGGTTGATGTGATTCTTGCACGCATTAGCTCGATCAGCCGCCGCCTCAACATCCACACCATACTTGCAAAGCAAACTCTGCACATACTTATGCCAAGGTGTCACCGCAACAGCGCCACTAGGGCGCTTCCACTCAGCTGAGAAAACCTGACGTGGCAAACGCGAATTCTGCATACGCTGGACCCTAAAGTAATACTCCATCGCCCTCTGATGAAGCCACATGTGCAATGGCTTCACACCCCATTCAGCCAGAACAAGTGAAGTGCAAGGGTGCTCCTTGCCACAACGCATTGAGCACTTGATGATGTCAGTCTGCACTTTGTCAATCTGTTGCAGTTGCCTTTGCATGACTGCTGTTGAACCTGCTGCTGTGTCAGCACAAAGAAACATCACCAGGTAAGAAGAGTGGTAGGGGCGATTGTAAATGCAAAAGTATATGCATGGACACACTATGGACCACAACAACACGGTCATAAACCAAACACACTACCGAAGAGGCAGTGCGCCAGCACAGCCTTATAATTGAGAGCTGCGAACACCGGCTTGTGCGCTTACGAGCCAAAGGGCGTACCCGGGGTGTATGTGGAGTGTGAAAGCAAGCACTCCCTCGTGCTGCTGCAAGGTATTGCACAAAAACACACCATCCAACACACTACCGAAGAGGCAGTGCGCCAGCACAGCCTTATAATTGAGAGCTGCGAACACCGGCTTGTGCGCTTACGAGCCAAAGGGCGTACCCGGGGTGTATGTGGAGTGTGAAAGCAAGCACTCCCTCGTGCTGCTGCAAGGTATTGCACAAAAACACACCATCCAACACACTACCGAAGAGGCAGTGCGCCAGCACAGCCTTATAATTGAGAGCTGCGAACACCGGCTTGTGCGCTTACGAGCCAAAGGGCGTACCCGGGGTGTATGTGGAGTGTGAAAGCAAGCACTCCCTCGTGCTGCTGCAAGGTATTGCACAAAAACACACCATCCAACACACTACCGAAGAGGCAGTGCGCCAGCACAGCCTTATAATTGAGAGCTGCGAACACCGGCTTGTGCGCTTACGAGCCAAAGGGCGTACCCGGGGTGTATGTGGAGTGTGAAAGCAAGCACTCCCTCGTGCTGCTGCAAGGTATTGCACAAAAACACACCATCCAACACACCACCGAAGAGGCAGTGCGCCAGCACAGCCTTATGTACGTGCAGCATTGCACACTGTGCCAGTGTAGTAACTGTCACTAACCTAACCAGTGACACACATGCACTGCACATGCGCATCGACTCGCAGCAACACGCTACATGGGATCCCTGCGTCAGCCAAGGATTCAACGGTGGCATGATGTGCCATGATGAACTGAGCAACAAAGCAAGGATACAGCAGATACTGCAACTTCTGCACTGGGAGAGGGGTTGTTGCCATCGCTGATAGCCGTGGTCACCGCAGGTGGTGGGTTGAGTGTCCAGGGTACAGGCCTGTACACACCATCAGGGATTCAGGCGCCCCTCGCACACACCTGCTCGCTGCCAACAGTTGAAAAGACCAATGGTATATCTTGCAACCCATCAACCGTTACAGTGTTTCTGCCGAGCTTTTCAACCAGCAAATCCACGCAAGAGGAGTTTGGTGCTGTAATTGTGTCACGTTGCCACGCTTTGAATCGAAACAGCTTGTGATCAAAGTTCGACGTAGTACAGCGTGAGGTAGCCACGATCGAACGCGACAGGGCACGCCAGCACCCAGGAGGGTGGCAACTGCTGCACCAGACAGCAGCAGCACGACACTCATGTCTTGACTGTGGGAGGCGTGGTCATGAAGTAGCACTGAAAGAACGTCTGCAGCAATGAGCTCTTCTGCTCTAGCCCCTGGCCTAGCCAGGAAGGTCAAAAAGGTGGGGTGGTAGAAGCGTCTGCACCCGCTGCAGCAGCACAACTGTCACTGCCTGCAAGCCAAGCTGTGTGCAACATACAGCTGCTGCATGCTGAATCCTCCAGCCACACCAATCATTAACTCGCATCACACATTGCTGCAGATCCTTGAGATAAAGACGGAGTCGCCAGATGTCATCAACGCACTCAGCACGCTGTCTGGCATCTACAATGACAACACGCCAGCAGCACGTCGCCAGCTGCGCTGCACCATTGAGCAGCGGGGGCTGCAGATCAACGGGCAGTTCCTGCAAGCAGCAGAGGCCGTCATGCAGGTGTGGTTGATGCTGCTGTTGGCGCTGTTTCTTGTTTTAGCCTGCCACAGCAGCAGAGGCCGTGATGCAGGTGGGCGCAGCATGCGTGGTTGATGCTGCTGTTGGCGCTGCTTCTTGTGTAGCCTGCAGCTGCGCTGCACCATTGAACAGCGGGGGCTGCATATGAACGGGCAGTTCCTGCAAGCAGCAGAGGCCGTCATGCAGGTGTGGTTGATGCTGCTGTTGGCGCTGTTTCTTGTTTAGCCTGCCACAGCAGCAGAGGCCGTGATGCAGGTGGGCGCAGCATGCGTGGTTGATGCTGCTGTTGGCGCTGCTTCTTGTGTAGCCTGCAGCTGCGCTGCACCATTGAACAGCGGGGGCTGCATATGAACGGGCAGTTCCTGCAAGCAGCAGAGGCCGTCATGCAGGTGTGGTTGATGCTGCTGTTGGCGCTGTTTCTTGTTTAGCCTGCCACAGCAGCAGAGGCCGTGATGCAGGTGGGCGCAGCATGCGTGGTTGATGCTGCTGTTGGCGCTGCTTCTTGTGTAGCCTGCAGCTGCGCTGCACCATTGAACAGCGGGGGCTGCATATGAACGGGCAGTTCCTGCAAGCAGCAGAGGCCGTCATGCAGGTGTGGTTGATGCTGCTGTTGGCGCTGTTTCTTGTTTAGCCTGCCACAGCAGCAGAGGCCGTGATGCAGGTGGGCGCAGCATGCGTGGTTGATGCTGCTGTTGGCGCTGCTTCTTGTGTAGCCTGCAGCTGCGCTGCACCATTGAGCAGCGGGGGCTGCAGATGAACGGGCAGTTCCTGCAAGCAGCAGAGGCCGTCATGCAGGTGTGGTTGATGCTGCTGTTGGCGCTGTTTCTTGTTTAGCCTGCCAGCAGCAGAGGCCGTGATGCAGGTGGGCACAGCATCTGCGGTTGATGCTGCTGTCGGCGTTGTTTTCTTTGTGTAGCCTGCAAGCAACAGAAGCAGGGCTGCAGGGCTGCAGTGGCAGAAGAAGCAGCAGCGTTAGGTTAGTGATACCTGTTTATGTTGGTCTTGTGTTTGCCAGGATGCAGCAAGCTCAGCAGTGAGTCTTGCACGAAGCTTCCTGCAGGGGTTTGGCCCGTAGCATGACTGTTTGTGACGCAGCATATACATATGTACAGGCTGCAGGATGCTCCTGCAAGTTGACCACAGCAGCAGTAGTGGGTGTGCTGCAAGCACGCTTCGCACTTTGGGCAAGCAACACTAGGTTTGTTGCAGGCTATGGTTGCTCCACTTCTGTTCCCGCCCCTTGGCGGTTTCCTTTTGTGGCACCAAGACCTTCAGAGCACAATACATCTCTTTTGCAGGTCAACGCACCGGTTGCTGAAGACATTTTTAGATGTGCTGTTGTAACATAACTGCTTACTCGCGCACACATCCCATCAGAGAGATGCTGCTGTTTGAGCAATAAGCATACCACCATCACCAACATGCAACACACACGGCGTAACCACATACATGATGCCATATTTGACCATGTTTGAGCATCCCCACTGCTGTGCAGGCTTTGGATGATGTGCAGGGCCAACTAGACGGCCTCTCCTCCTCCTGTGGTGCCATTTCGGGTGCTCTTGCATCTGCTCGTGCGACAGCGTCTGGCCTGCTGGCAGATGCTGACTGTGTAACCTCCACCGTTTCATAATCCCCACTGCTGATCGTCCCCACTGTTTGACCGTCCCCACTGCATTGCAGGCTTTGGATGATGTGCAGGGCCAGCTAGACGGCCTCTCCTCCTCCTGTGGTGCCATCTCTGGTGCGCTCGCATCTGCCCGCGCAACGGCCTCTGGCTTGCTGGCAGATGCTGACGGTTTCATCCCCACTGCTACATCATTCCCACTGCTGATTGTCCCCTTTTTTTGACTTTCTTACCATCCCCATTGCCTTGCAGGCTTTGGACGATGTGCAGGGCCAGCTAGACAGCCTCTCCTCCTCCTGTGGTGCCATCTCTGGCGCGCTTGCATCTGCCCGCGCGACAGCGTCTGGCCTGCTGGCAGATGCTGACAAGGCGGGGCGGGAGCTGGGGGCGCTGGAGGCCAAGCGGCAGCTGGTGGAGCAGTTCCTGGACAAGTACCAGCTCACGCCGGAGGAGGTGAGCTTGATGGACGTGGTTGAAGGACTATAGGATTAAAGGTCCGGAGTTCTGTGTTGTGAACTTAAAGCGTGACCAACATTTACGAGCGTTGCATTGCCAACACAGGCATCTGTAGCCGGCTTGCGCACTGCTGACGAGTCAACTGCGCCAATTGCTCCTGCTGCAGGTTGCGGTGCTGCAGGCCGGCCGCGTTGGTCCGGAGTTTTTCGCTGCGCTGTCGCGTGTGCGCAGCATCCACGAGCACTGCAAGGGCCTGCTGCGCAGCCACCACCAGCGAGCTGGGCTTGAGCTGATGGACCAAATGGCAGCACACCAGGAGGCAGCATATGAGCACCTGTGCAGGTGATTGCAACTTGACGTCAAATGACTGTTTTTGATCTTTTTGACTGTTAATGTTTTGTATCTGTTAATGTTTTTGTGTGCCTATTGATGTTTGGAATCTTTCACATGACCGTTCTTGACTACATTGGCCAATTGTGTCTGTTGTTCAGCGTCTTGTGGTTGCGAACTCTAGTATATACTTGAAACATGGCCTTGTGCAAGGGCCTGCTGCGCAGCCACAACAACGTGCAGGGCTTGAGCTGATGGACGCAATGGCAGCACACCAGGAGGCAGCATATGAGCACCTGTGCAGGTAACATGCAACTTGCTGCGACATTGAGGTTACGTGACTGTTTTTTACCTACATTGGCCTATTGTGTCTGTTGTTCTGCGTCTTGTGGTCGCGGACACTAGTATGCACTGAAATTTGGCCTTGTGCAAGCGCCTGCTGCGCAGCCACCACCAACGAGCAGGGCTTGAGCTGATAAGAAGAAGAGGGGTTCAACCCCATGGCATGGTGTGCACAGGCAACTACGTCGCAACGAACACCCGAAAACAAAAGCGGGCTGCTAGAAGCTTGAGCTGATGGACCAAATGGCGGCACACCAGGAGGCAGCATATGAGCACCTGTGCAGGTGACTGCAACTTTGGGTCACATGCCTGTTTTTGACTGTTTCTGAATTTGTCATGTGACTGCTTTTGATTACATTGGCCTATTGTGTCTGTTGCTCAGCGTCTGGTGGTCGCGGATACTAGTATGCATGTTGACTTGAAACTTGGCCTTGTGCAAGGGTCTGCTGCGCAGCCACCACCAGCGCGCTGGGCTTGAGCTGATGGACCAGATGGCAGCACACCAGGAGGCAGCATATGAGCACCTGTGCAGGTAACAGCTTGAACACCAGGTGGTGTGATCACTGCAACATTTAAGTCACATGACTGTGTTATGGCTACATTGGCCTGGTGTGTCTGTGGTTCAGCGTCTTGTGGTCGCGGACATTGGTGTTCCCTATGCTGATGTCACATCTCCTACCGCTGCTGCTGCTGCTGCCTCTTCTGCTGCTATGTTTGCTGGTCTGCTGCTGCTGCTGCTCATTCTGCCTGCTTGCAGGTGGGTGCAGGCTGAGTGCCGCGGCCTGGGTGAGCATGACGCCCCTGAGGTTGACCCCACGCTGGCGTCGCCGTTCCTGCTGCTGCTGCTGCTGCTGCTTGTTCATGACTGCTTGCAGGTGGGTGCAGGCTGAGTGCCGTGGTCTTGGGGAGCATGATGCCCCTGAAGTTAACTTGACACCAATGTCACATCTCCTGCTGCTGCTGCTGCTGCTTATTCTGACTGCTTGCAGGTGGGTGCAGGCCGAGTGTTGCGGCCTAGGCGAGCATGACGCCCCTGAGGTCGACCCCACGCTGACATCAGCAGTGGCAGCACCAATGTCACCTTTGCTGCTGCTGCTGCTGCTGCTCGTTTTCGAATGCTTGCAGGTGGGTGCAGGCTGAGTCATCATCATCATCATCATCATCATCATCATCATCATCATCATCATCATCAAATTACCAGATCAAGCCATAGCATCAACGTGCAGGCTGAGTGCAGGCTGAGTGTCGAGGCCTGGGCGAGCATGACACCCCTGAGGTCGACCCCACGCTAACATCAGCAGTGGCAGCACCAATGTCACCTTTCCTGCTGCTGCTGCTGCTCAGTTTGTCCTTGGCTGCTTGCAGGTGGGTGTACGTTAAGTGTCGCGGCCTATGGGAACATGACACATGTGAGGTTTGCCCAGCACTAGTATCACCCGTTCTGCTGCTGCTGCTGCTTGTTCTTGACTGCTTGCAGGTGGGTGCAGGCCGAGTGTCGTGGCCTGGGTGAGCATGACGCCCCTGAGGTCGACCCCACGCTGACGTCATCTTACCTGCTGCTGCTGCTGCTCGTTCTGACTGCTTGCAGGTGGGTGCAGGCCGAGTGTCGTGGCCTGGGCGAGCATGACGCCCCTGAGGTCGACCCCACGCTGACGTCATCTTACCTGCTGCTGCTGCTGCTGCTCGTTCTGACTGCTTGCAGGTGGGTGCAGGCCGAGTGTCGTGGCCTGGGCGAGCATGACGCCCCTGAGGTCGACCCCACGCTGACGTCATCTTACCTGCTGCTGCTGCTGCTGCTGCTCGTTCTGACTGCTTGCAGGTGGGTGCAGGCCGAGTGTCGCAGCCTGGGTGAGCATGACGCCCCCGAGGTTGACCCCACGCTGGCGTCAGCGGTGGCAGCACTGCGCGACAGGCCTGTGCTGTTCAAGTACTGCGCAGAGGAGGTGAGCACGTCCCAGGGTCCAGCTTTAGGGCTTGCTTGCTGTGCGCAGCAGAGGCTGTATTAACCCGGTTTGGGGCCGGAATCAGTAGATTGCCCTGGGAAGTAAAGGGTCAACCTTGTGACGCTCGAGCAATCACACCAGCAAAGCTTGCTTTGCAGTTTCCGGGCCCTGCATTTTCACTAGCGCTGCCGTGCAACACCCCACGCGGGTCAGCATATTGAACCGCACACCCGACGCACCACACGCATTGGTGTTGTTTTCTCACACCAAAAAAATGCGTGTGTTCTGTATGCTCTGCTGCAGGTGGCAGGAGCTCGGCACGGCGCGCTGTTCCAGCGCTTCATTGTGGCTCTCACGCGCGGTGGCCCGGGCGGGCTTCCGCGTCCGATTGAGATCCACGCACACGACCCGCGCAGATACGTTGCAGACATGCTGGCCTGGGTGCACCAGGTGGGCTTGTGGGGGGGGGCGTGCAGCTGACATGTCGATGTGAAGTGAGTGCTGTGCTTTTGATGCTGTGCAACGGTGGTTGTTTGTTGGTGCTGGGATGATGAGCGTGCACGTGCTTGGTTGCCCTCCAGTGCTCCGTTGTGGCAATAGAAACTGGCAGCGGGGAAGAGATTTGCGTGAATCTCGACGGGCCGCAGTATGTTGCCACATGACATGCTGGCCTAGGTGCACCAGGTGGGGTTGCAAGCGATGCAGGTAATGTGGCGTTACGTCAGTGTGTGTGCAACAGAGCGCGCTCATCCATACGCAGATGTGTAGGGATTGTGGCAGCCGTAGTTTATGAAGCCCCCTACTGGCATAGGGGGCGTAGGCTGCTACATAGTGGCATAGATCTTTCGTCCGTTCGTGTATGTGCATGCAGGGTAGGTTTGCTTGCGTGATGCACTGCTGTGGCGACAATCCGTTGTACGTTGCTGCTGCTGCAGGCGCTATGTGGTGAGCGTGAGTTCGTAGTAGCCCTGTTTGGCGAAGGCGGCCAAGCACGCGAAGGATCTGCTGGTGGCAGCGGACAGCAACCAGCAGCAGCAGCAGCAGCAGCAGGCAGCGTGCAGCCGTCAGGTGCTGTTGGTGATGCGCTGGGTTCTGCTGCACTGCTGGGCCGCATTTTTGAGTCAATCTGCAGACCACTGAAGGTGCGCTTTAGTTTTGGTTGTAGGTTGAGGGTTTAGATTTAAATCCTGAAGCAATTGTTCCCTGTGCTGCCCTGCAGATTGATAGTCCACTTGTATAGTATAGTCTGCAAGCAGCTGGGAGAACACATATGATTGTATCAGTGTGCAGCATTACAGCACTTGTGTGGCAGCTGCACCCGTTGCAGCTACTGCACAGTTCGCGGTTTGCAGGTGCATATTGATCAGGTGCAGCTGCTGCCCCTGCCGCTTGTTGAGTTTTAGGGTTTTACGCAGCCTGCATGAAGCACAGTCTGCTGCGTTCCCTGCACTGCCAAAGCGCATCAAGCAGGTGCTGACAATGATGCCAGCACCCCGCTGCTGCTGCTGCTGCTGCTATGCAGCCTGTAGCTAAGCCTGCTGAGCATGAAGTTTTAGTGCATCACCGCCTATCTCTGATGCTGTGCAGGTGCACATTGAGCAGGTGCTGATGATGATGCGCCGCCGCCGCCGCCGCTGCTGCTGCTGCTTGTAAACAACCGCAAGTCCCTAACAGTTCTGTTTTCCGTCTTTGATGCTGTGCAGGTGCGCATTGAGCAGGTGCTGATCAGGCCTCCGCTGCTGTTGAAACTGCAAGTGCTCAAAGTCTTGTTTCCCTCTCTTATGCTGTGTGCAGGTGCGCATTGAGCAGGTGCTGATAATGACGCCTCCGCTGCTGCTGTGCTACCAGCTTGGGCAGCTGGCCAGCTTCTACCACGGCCTGCTGGTGGACATCTTGGGGCAGGGCGCAGCGCTGAGCCAGACAGTCGCAGGCTGCAGAGACGTAGCAAACAGGTAAGATCAGCAGCATTGGCGGCGAACAGTCTGCAAGTGGAAAAGCCGGGATGGCAGGTGAATGTTCCAGCGCGAAGTGTGTGTGTCTGCACAGTGGGTGGCCTGCTGGTGGACATCTTGGGGCAGGGCACGGAGCTGAGCCAGACCGTGGCAGGCTGCAGGGATGTGGCGAACAGGTGAGTGTAAACAATGATAATTGGCCGTTTGCCAGTGGGGAGGACAGCTTTGTTACATGGCATACTGTTCGATGTGTGTTTTCACAGTGTTTTTGCTTCAAGCACTGCCTGCTAGGTGGGGCAGCTGGCCAGCTTCTACCATTGCCTGCTGGTGGACATCTTGGGGCAGGGCGCAGCGCTGAGCCAGACCGTGGCAGGCTGCAGAGACGCGGCCAACAGGTGAGCACAGCAGCTCTGGTAGCGTCAACAGCGTCTGCGAGTGGGACAGTCGGGATGGCAGGTGAATGCTCATGCGCGAAGTGTGTTTGCACAGTGGGCGGCCTGTTGGTGGACATCGTAGGGCGGAGCGCGGCACTGAGCCAGACCGTGGCAGGCTGCAGAGATGTGGCCAACAGGTGATTGTGCACAGCAGCGATTGACTGTTTGAAAGTGGGGTCGCAACGGGGAGGACAGCTGTATTACGTGGCATACCATTTGTGGCGTGTTTGCATAGTGCTGTGCATGTAAGCACTGCCTGCCAACTAATAGCAACCGATTGCGGCTCGCACCGTTGCTAGACGCGTATTAACCTGCAACAACGCCCGTGCCGCACGCACTTGTGATCTCTGTTCTATGCTGCAGGACGTTCCTGGAGCAATTGAAAGCTGCAGGTGACCGCCTGCTGCGCACGCCACCAGCGCCCCCTGCAGACCTCAGCCCACCAGCTCAGGTGGGGAGGCACGCAGATGACCCCGCTGCTGCTGCTGTTGCTTCTGGGTTGCTTTTCCAGTCACCCTGTGTGTGCTGCTGCAGCTGCTGCCGTGTGCGTCAAGCAGCAGCAGCAGCAGCAGCAACAGCACTGTTGTTGCTTGGCAGGGAAGATCTTAGGGGCTCAGCTTTGCGTTTTCGGTTACGATACTCCTCTGTATAGGGCGGGGTTGTATGCTGTGTTGCGCATTCACGAGCAGCGCTCATCCTTTTCTACTCGGCACACGCCATGCTTATGTCAGCTGTGTGCTATGATACAGCTAATCCTCTGTATTAACTGTGTGCCCTATGATCCTGCTGCTGCCCGCAGGTCTCCCAGGCGATGCAGCTGCTGGCTGAGATCATCACAGCTCACGAGGGCAGCCTCCAGGCAGCAGCCAGCACTCGACCCCAGCAACAGCAGCCACCACCCGACGGCAGCACACCAGCAGCAGCAGCAGAGTTCGGCTCTACTGCTGACGATGGCATGGGCGCTGTGCTGTGTGCTGTGCTTGATCCGTTGCTGGAGATGGTGCGGCGCTCAGCAGAGGTGCTCAGCCCTGACAGTCCTGCCAGGCTGGACGATGGGGGGCGGCTGGACCCAACAGCTCACAAGGTGTGTTTGTGCAAGCAGACGTGCATGTTTCAGTGACCTCAGTATGGATTGTGTAACAACAACCTCATCATTGCTACTGTTTGATTGGCAGATGGCCTAATCGGCAAAGTGCATGTGTGTGCATTAGAGTGCGGGTAGCCTGAGGCATCTTGTACAGTTGCACTCAGGTCGTTTAAGGATGGTATAGGTGCTTTGTGGGTGGTGGTGTGCTTTATGTACTGCTGATGATGGTGCGGTAGCCGTTACTTTGCTGTGTGTGAAGGGCATTGTGCATTGCATCTGGTGAGCGCTGACAGCGCTGCATGCCTCTCAACAATGGCAGGCTGGCCCAAATGGCACACAAGGTGTGTATGTGCGTGGTGTGTGGTGTGTGGTGCACCAAACCTGTTATCCAGTGTTCCTCTCCTTCTAGTACACACTGCAAACAGGTAGTTGCTGTTCCTTACGGCCTTGACCTATGCTGTACCTCGCGGATGGCGCTGACATCCTGCTGCTGTGTCTGCGGCTCCCTTGCTGCTGCTGCTGCTGCTGCTCCCTTGCTGCCGCTGCCAGATCTACACCATCAACTGCCTGGCAGCAATGCAGTCTGTGCTAGCACTGAGGCCAGCAGCAGCAGCGCGCGCGACTCAGCTGGCCGACGCAATCAACAGGTGTGCTGTGGCCAGAGTAAAATGGCATGTTTGTTATTGCAGCTGGCAATTTGGCCACTTGCAAATACATAGTTATTGGTGTGCGGCCAAGGGGCATGCTGCTGCCAGGCCGAGTTTTAGCAGAATAGCATGCTGCTAAAACCGTGATGCTGTCGGTGCACAAGCTGAAGCACATCATAGCTGTACTGCCTGCGATTTTATCTATTGCTGCGAGTTGCATCGGCCCTTTGCAACAGTCAAGTGGGCTGGCTGCTGCCTTGTGATGCAACAGGGTAAGCTGATATCTGGTTGCAATGCTTTTTGTACTGCCTTCGCCAGCTGCAATGGCTGTCCGCCAGGAGTTGGGCGGGCGGCTGGCAGTGACCGTTACTTATGTCCAACCTCCTGCAAGCCATGTAACACTGTGTGTGTCACCTGACTGTACAGAGGGATCACATGTAACACTGTGTGTGTCACCTGACTGTACAGAGGGATCACATGTAACACTGTGTGTGTCACCTGACTGTACAGAGGGATCACATGTAACACTGTGTGTGTCACCTGACTGTACAGAGGGATCACATGTAACACTGTGTGTGTCACCTGACTGTACAGAGGGATCACATGTAACACTGTGTGTGTCACCTGACTGTGCGTTGTGCTGCCCTTGCAGCCAGCTAGACTCGCTTGTGGGCCAGGAGGTGGGCCGCCTGCTGTTATGACCCACGATGACTGTCATGTCCCTCTTGCAACCGCCTGCAAGCCGTTTAACATTGCCTGTTGTACTGCCTGTTAAATTTGCAGCCAGCTGGACTCCCTGGTGAACCAGGAGGTGGGCCGGCTGCTGGCACGCAGTGGATTGGCAGAGGTGGTGGAGCGCGTGCGGCTCTACCAGGTAAGAGGCCCTCTGTGTTCATGCCATCATACACGGAGCATCACCTGCGCAACGGGCTGAAAGTTTGCGTGCGGCTGTGTAAGGTGAGGTTGTTGTTTGCTTGGGTGGTGGAGCGTGTGCGACTTCACCAGGTAAGCTTGTTGTTGTTGTGCAGCTGTGTGAGGTGAGCTGTGCAGATAAACGACGGCACCCGTGCAACTTCACAACGTAAACACGTTGAATATGAAATGTATTGCCCCGCTTGACACGGCGCACGCCCGTACCAACCCATCAACCCGAGCGAAAACTCGCTGTATCATCACTGCTTACTTGACTTGCTGCACAGGCCTCCCTGTCTATCGCTGGTGCTGCGCCTGCGGCCCCGCTGGCAGCTGACCCAGCGCTGTCACTGGCAGCTGTGGTTGAGGCGCTGCGGCGCTTCTTTGTGGCTGTGAGCAGCCCGGACGCACTGCCGGAGTTTGCAGGCATTCAGTCACCCAGGCTGCGCGGCGATGCTGTCAGCAGGTGCGTGGTTTGGTCTGTTTTGCAGCAGGTTGCTGGTGGCGCGGAAAAACTTGATAATGAGCAGGTACGGGCCGCGCGCAGTGTGTGCAGTGTGCCGTTGATGCTTTAGCTTATTGTTGTGGTGAACTCGATGAGGAGCACATACACATCATTCTACGTGCACTGCCCAAGAGCTGGTACACTGGTATGGCCCTGCCATGGACTTCACCAGTGGTGACACTACCATCAAAACGTTTTTTGTCTGAATCTTGTGTTACTGCTGCTGCCATTGCTGCTGCAGGGTTGCGTCACTGCTGGTGGCCGCGTATGAGCAGGTGCATGACCCGCTGCCTCTGGACTTCAGTCTTGCCTGATCCTTGTGCCGCTGCTGCTGCTGCAGGGTTGCGTCACTGCTGGTGGCTGCATACGAGCAGGTGCATGGCCTGCTGCATCTGGCCTTCAGTCTTGGTTGCTGCCTGAATCTTGTGCAGCTGCTGCTGGCGCTGCTGGTGCTGGTGCTGCTGCTGCTGGTGCTGCTGCTGCAGGGTTGCATCGCTGTTGGTGTCTGCATACGAGCAGGTGCATGGCCTGCTACATCTGGCCGTCAGCCTTGGTTGTCGCCTAAATCTTGTACCGCTGCTGCTGCTGGTGCTGCTGCTGCAGGGTTGCGTCACTGCTGGTGGCTGCATACGAGCAGGTGCATGGCCTGCTGGACGACCCCACTGCAGGATACGCAGAGCAGGGGGGCAGCAGCATGGTCAAGCACAGCCCTGCACAAGTGCGCACCATCCTGGGTGTGATCTGATCACACCGCAGTTACTGCCGCGCGCCGCCGGCGGCGTGAACATTAGGGATGTGGTGCTTTGTTCTGCCGTGAAGAGCAGGGCAGCAGCAGCATGATCATGCAGAGCGCTGCAAAGTTGCGCAGCATTCTATGCCATAGACTGGTGGCGCTGTGGGCCATGGTGCGCGTGACGGTTGTGATCCTTGGATCTTATCAAGCTGCAGCATGATGGGCAGAGGTGGTAGCAGGCGCAGCAGCGAAGGTTTTGGCTGAGCAAAGGCGCATTTGGGTTGTATGGAGACTGCTGTGATGAGTTCAGCAGCAGGGTGCACTCCACGTGGTCAACTGCTGCAAGTGCTGGCACAAGAGCGCATGATTCTGGGCTTGGTTGATCCCATGTGCTGCTGGTTTGGAAGCAGCATGCAGGATGTTTGATGCTCAGATGTGAATGGGACGAAACGGACGGTGGGAGAATGCCAACAGTTTGTCAGAGGCCATGGGACGGGGCCACGCTTGATCTCAACTAGCAGACGGCACAGGTGTCATCCAAGGCGTTTGTATCAGGTTGAGATTTTCTGCATCATCATTCCATGAGTTTTTATTGCATGATATGCGCTGTGGGATATTGTGTGGAAAGCAGCTTGTGAAGCTGGCTTGCGAAGCATGCTGGGCACGTGGTGCGCTTGCCGGAGCCAGGATTGCGCCGTATAATTTGAATAATGTATTCAAAGATGTTTTCGGATGTATGTGCACCTTTGATGGATCACCTGCTGTGTTGTTCGTACTGAAACCGTTTCTTTGAAAGAGCGTGCATGTAGAAAGCACGAGCCACACGACACAAGCAGCACTGACATAGACCTGTTACACGTGTATTCAGTTATTATATAGTACCGTTGATCATACTACAAGCACGGTGATGCAGGCGCTTCAACGGTGAGGCAACTACCCACGATCAAGGCTTAGATAGCAGCAGCAAAAGCACCACATGGTTTCAATAAGTATATAGGCTCGGGCTATTGGGGCAGCTGTGCATGGCAGGACGGTCGCGAACAGCAGTACAGGCGTTCGTTGAAGTCTCGTTCCGCGCAGCCCGCACATCATCCATCACTGCACGGGTATAAAGATTGATGACTTAACATATCCGTTCTATTGCAGGTGAACATGGCCAAGGTCTATCTGCTGGCCTTCGCAGGCCTGCTGCTGGCTGCCCAGCTGGCATGTGCTGCTGAGCCTTCTGCAGCAGACCCTGCACACAAGCAACCCAAGCCACCCAGCAACAGCACAACGAACGGCAAACCCACGAAACCTCCAGGCAACCACACAGCTTTGACCAAGCCAGGCAAGCCAAGCTGGAACCACACCACTCCTGCAAAGCCCAACAAGCCAGGCAGCAACCACACCAGCTGGCCCAAGGCTTCACACCCTGCGAAGAATCATGACTCCAAGAACAGCACCAGCGGGCCCTGGTCAAAGCCCTTCAAGCCAGCTAAAGGCTCCAAGTGGAACAAGACTGGCAGCGGCAAGTGGAACAAGACCGGCAGCGCCAACCACACTGCCGCAGGAGGCGTGAAGACTGCAGGCAGGCACGGTAACAAGGGCGGCTATGGCGGCAAGCTGCTTGGTGGACGCAAGAACTTTTTCCTTGACCCCTACACCCCCATGTTCACTAAGGTAGGAGTCTGCATGGTTGACCAGCAGTGCAACCAGCAATCTGTCATCGTAGAAAGCCGTAATATACGAAGTTGCTGGTTGGCGCAATCAGTTCTTCATGAACCCCTGCCCTCCTTGTTCGCTTGTTCGCCAGTACAAGTGTGTGTATAAGACAATCGCCAGTCAATGGCTGCACGATACCACTCAAAGTTAAACTCTGACGCGCAGCAGTAGAGTAACGGAGGAAAACAAAACAGCAGGATACAGGCAAGTCTCCAACCTGATGCAGCAAGCGCAGCTGTAAAGCATCAGAGGACCCCGCCCTGCTGCTGCTGCAGGCTGACAAGAAGTTGGCTGCCAAACTCAATGCGTGTAACCTGCTGCTAGCATCCCCTCCACACACAAACTCTCCCTGAGCTGCCCAATAACCCTGCTCTGCCTGCCATGCAAAACTTCCTGCGGACTCCCTGCAGGCTGACAAGAAGATCGCGGCCACCTCCAGCTGGCGCTTCACCAACCAACAGCCTGACAATTTGCTCCAAGTACTATGTCATAGGCTTTTGAACCACTGTTTGCAGGCTGACAAGAAGATTGCCGCCACCTCTAGCTGGCGCTTCACCAACCAGCTGGCGCGCGAGATCAGCTGGTTCCAGCCCCTCTACATCACCAACGGCACGCAGGTGAGGCCGGCAGTAGTTGGTTGGATGCAGTACAATACCTGCGAGGTTGTTGGTGTGATTTTTGCCGCAGCTGAGTCAGCTATATGCTATTATGCCGCGTGTCCGAGCCTGCACTGCTTGCACACAGCCCCTCTTCACCAACAACAGCACACAGGTAAGACTGGCTGCAGGGGGCGGGGGGTCCGTCGTGCCTACCTCAGCTGGTTCCAGCCCCTCTGAATCACCAACGGCACACAGGTGAACCCCCATCAAGTGACAGTTTGAGCTGAGCTGTTCGCAGCATCCTTGGTGATTAGCTGGTTCCAGCCCCTCTACATCACCAACTGCACGCAGGTGAGGCCGGCAGTAGTTGTTTAGATGCCGGCGGATAATTTTCTGCTCAGCTATATGCTATCATGCTCGACACGTGTCCCAGCTGGCACTGCTTGCACACAGCCACTCTACACCAGCAACACGGCACACAGCTCAGCCTCCATCAAGTGAAAGTCTGAGCTGAGCTGTTTACAGCATCATCCTTTGAGAGCTGGTGTCCGTTGCGGTGTAGCGGCTTGAACACACCGTGTAACCCCTCCTCTTCTTCTTCACGCAGACCCACCTGGGCTTCTGGTCAGGCCCCTACCTCTGCTGCCTGCAAGAAGCATGGCTCTGTGTGCTGACATGTTTGGTTCACCATGCTGTTGCTGCCCACTGTGCAGACCCACCTCGGCTTCTGGTCAGGCCGCAGCAACCACGGCTATGTGCTGACATGTGTTCCTCACCATTCTTTTGCTGCCACCTGTGCAGACCCACCTGGGCTTCTGGTCAGGCCCTGAAATGTTTTCTTCACCATGCTTTTGCTGCCCCCCGTGCAGGTGCACCTGGGCTTCTGGTCAGGCCCCGGCAACCACGGCGCACTGGTGAGCCTGCTGGACTCCATCAACATCAACTGCAGGCCCGGCAACAACACCAACTGCGCGGCATGGGACGAGGGAGTGGAGAGCAGCATCCAGATGCCCTCCTACGTGGAGATGCTCGTCGAGCAGTGGTGAGCAGACACAGCCTAATACACTGTTTACATGTGGGGCCGATGGCGTTGATGCTCTGTCTTGATTGGGTGATATGATGATGATGATGATGATGATGATGACACTGTTGATTCACTCCTTCATCAGCACGTGCACTGTTGTAAGCTGCATGCAGCGCGTTGTCGCAACCAGGGCATGACACCAGAGTGACATATGTCGGGGAAAGCTGTACAGCACATGCGCTGCTGTAGTGTATCAGGGAGATGATAGCAAGTGTTACATGCGTCGTGTACGTTGACATGCCCGAAAACTCCTGCTGCCAGTGACCTGCAGCTGCGCCTGTGCAAATGCTGCTGCCGACTCCCCGTTGCAGCCTCTTTGCAGTGACATTCCTAACTGCTGCTGCTGCTGCTGCTCCTCATGCTGCAGGTACACTCGTGCCAACGCTCCCACCAACTCCCCCAACGTGACCATCTACGCCGGCAACTACAAGAACATCAACCCCATCGACTTCACCACTGCTGACAGGATCTGGGGCCAGTACAGCCAGAGGTGAGGACCACTGTGTGTTATAACCGCTTTATGTTACTACAATAACATGTGCCGCACATACACAGGTATACAGAGGCTGTGTAACATCACTGTGTTTGCTGCAATATTTTCGTGGCAAAGCTGAAACAAGCACAACAAAACAGGACAATGCTTACCCGCTATAATCATGGTTACTGTGTGACTTTCCACATCAGCTGACTGCGTCTCCTGCTGCACACTGCCGCCACTGCAACTGATGTACCGCAGGTATGCCGAGACTGCGCGCAACTACTTCCAGAACACGGGCAAGCGCGTGAAGGCGTGGTGCTTCGTGCAGGGCGCGCGCGCCAACCGCATCTTCTACGCATTCGAGGTGAGGGGGGCGTCACCATTTCATAACATTGGGCTCCGCGTTGGGGTATGGTGTACCGCCTCACCACTCAACCCCTGCTACTGCACGCCAGCAGAGTTCCGCATTGTTTGCTACCATAACCCAGGGCTGAGCATGTGATGGAGGTGGCAGCACCAAAGAAACGCACCTCTCATTCTCTCATTTTCTGTTACCCATGTGCTTCTGCGCTGCTGCTGCTCTTGTTTATACGCTGTGCAGTACCCCGTCCTGCAGCGCCTTGAGGCTGAAGGCATTGTGGAGGTGGCATGTGCCAAGAGCCAGCAGGCCAGCTGGCTCAACGCTGATGACTGGACTGTGGGCACCTCTTCTGCGCAGTGCAAGCCTCCCGCTACCAGTGCCATGTCTGTGGAGCCTGTCAACGTGGCCAACCGCAAGTAGTGCAACGGACCAAGGTTTTGGATCTAGCAACACATTGGTTTGTGTATCACTTTCGAGTTCAAAGCGCTGCGTGATCTGCTCTTTAGCTGATGCCGCATGCAAGATTGTTGCTGGCATGATGACTGTGAGCTGGTAGCTTTGTTGATTTTGCTGCTGATCCTATGTTTTCACCCTGGCAAGTTTGGTGCCGTCATGTTTCAATGTTTCCATCATAGGTCACCTAGTAGGTGTGTGGCGTCTGGTTGAGCTGCCCAGTAGCTGAACGGTCAATGCGGTACTGTTGAATTTTTATCCATCCACCAGCATTGAGTTTTTCTTGTTCCACAACCAGTTGGACTGCGGCAGTAGAATGTTGCATCCCAGCACACTGCATATGTTTGGTCAGCAAGCATGTTGCAAGGTGGAATGTTTTGGCGTCCTGCGCTTTCTGCTCTTGGCTACAGACGCATGATGAGCAATTGTATGCTTCCAACAGCATTGGACTCATTGCCAAGTTACCTAGCTGGCAGGTTGACGCATTTGGCGCAGCACCTGAGAACTGTTCAGCACAATTTCTCCTGCTGTTGAGCCTCAGCAGTGTGAGCAGCTCAGCATGGCCCATGCGGCAAGTTGCGTTGTTGTAACACATGACAAGTGTACGCGTGCTGATTTTACTGTGCGTTGACCTTGGTAACGTCTGCCGAAGAACAGTCTCTTTTGAGTTGACATGGCATGTCGTAGTACAATGTACGTTTGACACGTACAATCCTTTACGGCCTTGTTGTGTCACTCTAGAGATCTGCTGCCAGCAGAAGTTCACAGTTTCCCTCTCACAACTATCCCTCCCGCACCGTGCGGTGCGCAGGCTGCAATTGTGCACCCCCTCCTCCCCAAACCCAAGCATCGGGCGACACAGCCAAGAGGTTACACATCAACTATCAGCCTGCTGGTCCCGCTATCAACCCTGTGTGTATCCACTGTACAGACTTGGAGGTTACACAGTAGAAACACTCACTTCTGAAGCCTGCTTGAGTCAAATGAATGCAGCTGCTGAGCATGACGCTGACGGCAGCAGCCTGCTGACAGCACTGCAGCCCAATGCACCGTGCATACAGCGGCTGACAAATCATGCTGGGCCAGCACAATCAGCCAAACATCATGCTGGCAGACTGCTGCTGGTGCGCGTTCAAGCACTGCCGCAGCCGCCTACCCATGTGCTGCTGCTGCTGTTGCAGGCCTAAGCCTGATTCATCATGCTGCTGCGGCTGCTGCATGAACAGCAGCAACTCAGACCTGCCAAAGTGTGCCCTGACTGCCACACCAGTGCTGTGCCGCTGCTGCTGCTGCTGTGCATTAGGCAGTTGCTGCTGCTGCTGCTGCGTCATTCCCGCCAGTACTGCCCGGCAGAAAGAGTCCAGGTCAGCACAGCGGCTGGGCAGCTTGATAGCAAGCACGCTACACTTTGCAGCTAGCTGAATACAAAGCTCAGCAAGAGGCAACCCACCCAGTTGCAATCCAGCAGCAGCAGTCGTAGTCCCACTTGCAGCACCAACAACACCAGCAGCAGGCACTGCTAGAGACCATTGTGCATCATGCCCAAGGGCTGCTTGTTGGTTGCTGAGTGGGGCATAATCGTCTTGACTGCTGCCAGAGTCGGTCTCTATATCTTGCTCTGCCTGCTGCTGCTGCTGCTGCTGCTGACAGTGCGCTGTCCCTTGTTGCATCAAGCGCCCACTGCTGGTTACATTGTGCTGCTGCTGCTGCCGCTGGTTGTAGTTGGGTCCCCCCCAAGGCGGGTCTATGAATATAACGTCCTGCCGCTGCAGCTGGGGCAGCAGCTGCACAGCATCGCCACACACCACACCAACAACCTGCGGCCACGCCCCTGGCTGCTGCTGCTGCTGTACTGGCTGTTGAGTGGTTGATGAACACTGCAATTCCTGCTGCTGCTGCTGCTGCTGCTGTGAGTGCAGCACTGCAATGTATGGCACCACTGTCGGGTCAAATGCCAACTGAGGTGGCTGCTGCACTGCACTTGCAGGGTCGCCTGAGCTGTGTTCCTGCTGCTGCTGCTGCAGTACCAGTTGCAGGTTGTGCAGCAGATCCTCTGCCCTATCAGGGTCAAGCTCAACTGCTGTCACAGCAGCAAACCGCCCATCTGCAGCAAACGCAATGGCGTTGCCACCAGCACAGGCTGTGAGGTCGGTCACACTCAGCTGCAAGCGGTTTGGTGCAGGAACAGCTGACATACCAGCAACCACTGCTGCTGCTGCTGCCGATGCTGACCTGTCACAGCTGATAACGGCACCATCTCGCTGCTGCTGCCGCGTGCCGACCTCATCTTGCTGCTGCTGCTGCCGCGTGCCGAACTCATCTTGCTGCTGCTGCTGCTGTAGGTCCGGCTGTTCTGGCTGCCCCTGCTGCTGCTGTAGCAACTCTGCCACCGTTGCTGCAAGCAGTGCCGCCATTGCAGCTGCTGTGGGGCCGTCTGTGGTCGAATAAGCTGCCACTGATTCAAGCCGCAGCTGTCGCCTGCATTCAAATGGCAGCTGCGGAAATAACGCATCTGCCCTGCCGCAGCACCATGACAGCACCGCAGGTGGCTGGCCTTGCCACAACACCTGCAACAGACAGCAGTAAATGACGATGTGCGTTGCGTTGCAGCAATTGGCACCGACTGTCAAGCTGACTTCATCAAAGCATCACACAGCATGGGCCCTGCTACAGCACTCATCACACGAGCGCACATCGTGTGTCATGCAAGTTTTGAAAGAACGATGATCAACCATTATCATCAACATCATATTAATTCGAAAGATCATGCTTGACTGGAATTCAGCATCCTTGGCCTTCCCTATTGCACAGCGCTGCGTAAGCAGGCAGGCATACTCACCAACCGTCCGTCAGTCTGCTGCAGCAGCGCTGCTGCAGATGACTCATCAGCCAGCAGCAGCTTGGCCCACACCCTGCACCTACGCCCCTGACCAACAGCAGGCACTGTCACAGCCAGCACCCCAAGCCCTGACAGCTGCTGCAGCAGCTGCTGCCGCACTACTGCTGCTGGGCGGTTGGTTGGCAGACCTGACACAAATAAGCTCGCTGTACCTCCTGCTGCTGCTGCACTGCTGTCACCTGCAGACGGCCCTGTTGTTACATTCCTGCTTCGTCTCTTTCCAGCAGATGCTGAACTTTCAGCAGCAAACTTCACAGTGCTACTCAAGTTCCCACTGTGAAATTCCTGCAGCTGATGCTGAAGTTCACCCTGAAGTTCCTGCAAGCTGACGTGGCAGCCGGCCCCGCAGTGACACGGCCGCGTAACTGCCCCCACCAGGTACTGCAGATGATTCAAACAAGGCCTATCAGCAGCAGCAAGGTCAGGCCAAAGATGCAGCTTGCTGCAACAACCATAAGGCAGCAAGTTTGCCGATTGCTGCTGCTGCTGCTGAGTAATATGGTATCCCGGTGTAGCCTGATGTTGCTCAGACACATCTGCTGATAGAACTACAGCATCAGCTATTGCCTGCAGCAGCTGCTTGCATACAGCAGCTGCCTCAGCAGCTGGCACTGCAGCAAGCTTCAGTGGTGACACCCCAGCAGCAGCAACTGCATTCCCACCCCAGGGTGTACCAGCTGTACACGAACTAGCAGCAGTAGCAGCAGCAGCAGCAGCAAGAGGAACACCTGGATGGTTTTTTAGTGCCGTTGTTGCCTGCTTATTTGCTGCTGCTGCTGCTGCTGTGTGCTGCAGCTGCTGCACTTGCTGCTGCCAGCCATGCGCATACTGCTCCAGCAACTCATGGAACCCCCTGCTGCTGCTGCTGCCGCTGGTATCGTGTGCTGACAATCCAACCAGCAGCGGAACCACAAGCCCTGGATTAACAGCTATTGTAACAGTGCCTGCTGTCACTTCTGCCTGTCCCACTTCTAGCCGTAGAGGGACACCACGTCGATCCCAGCAGTGGAATTTCGCTCCAGGAGCAATAGAGGGGCTTGCATCTAGCAACGATGACACGCCAGCATCTCTCAGCTGCTGCACCAACCGATCTGCATAGTCTGATACACTGGCTGCTGCTGCTGCTGGTGCGGCTGCTGTTGGTGCAAGGGTGTGTGTCATTGCATCTGCAGTGGCAGCGGCGTTTGGTGTGCGGGGAGGAATGGGCACCACCACTGCTTGGTAGCCACGTGCTGTCGCCAGCTCAGCATGCTTGACACACCTGGTGTTGTTGGCAGCAGCAGCAGCAGCTTCAGCAGATAGTTACAGCGTGGACATATGCTAAGGCTTTCGCTACAACAACAGCATAGTGAGCATTGACCGCATATCTACGTTTGCGTCTCATCCTCTTTTTGAGCCACAAAATGCTCCTGTAGCTCCGTCGAGTTGGTATTTGACACACAGGGTGCATAACACACGACCTGTGAAACAATGAAATGGCATGTTATAACATATCTGGAGCTTCAGGTGTCCCTGCAGCCCCACCTGCGTCCTTGCAGGAATCCCCAGCAGATGAGGTCAGCTGCCTTCTGCCGTCTGCCTTGAACGATGACCTGCATGCTGCTGTGCTGTGGTGCGTCACTTTGGCTGATGCTGCCTCTGCAATGCAATAGTTTTGCCATAAATTTAAGCTAAGCTATCTACACGGCTGGAAAGCCAGTGGCCTGCAGGCTGACAGGGGGATGACTGTGTTGCCTCCCGTGATGCAGCGGAGCATGCCTGCGGCAGAGCAGTACGCGTGCCAGTACCAGCAGAGGTTCAATTGTCTGCGTATTCTCAACTGCTGCAATGGATCTCCAACAGGCCTTATGTAAGGCGCAAGGCACTGACCTCTGACGGCGGCAGCAGTACAGTTTGGTGCGTGGGACTTGGTTGCACACTTGAGTGTACAGCTGGCTCCGAGATGACTAAACCTGTGCTACTGAGCATTCAGCCTGACGGTCAATGCCCGGATGCTTCTCACATAGCGAGGCCTTCAAGGCTCTACTGGTTGATGTTGCTGTCACCTGTCACATGTTACTGCTTGGGGCTTAGCAGGCACGCATCGCAGGCCGTTTGTGCGAAGAAGCACGAAGAAAGCGCACATGCAACGTTAAAGTTGTCACAGAACAGAACCAAGAACGGACAGCGTGGTTGATCGTGTAGTGACTGATACAGGCACTAGCACAGTGTAGATCGATCACCTGCTTAGCATCAATCCACTTCCTAGGATATTTGATTCACTAAGTTGCGTCGTGGCACCCAGCGTGATCACCCGAACTCGACAGCAGTAGCACAACACAGCAGCAGCCATCATGCTCGCATCAACGCTGCGGCAGCTGCTGCTGCCTTCAACACATCTCGGCATCACAGCAGCATCACAACAGCAGGGAATACCCAGCACCCTCCTACTGCTGCCCCAAGCAGCAGCAGGATACTCCCACCCTTGGCCAGCACAGCAGCAGCAGCAGCATGTTTGCCGCATCTCAACATCAGCACCAGCAGCAGCAAAGGCAGCCGCTCGCCCGCCACCCAGCAGGCATGAGCGCAATGTAGCGAACTTGCAGTTTCAGCGGACACGCGCAGAGTGGCGCAGGCAGCTGAAAGAGCTGCGCAAGCAGTGGTGGCAGGAGCACAGGTGAGCACGATATATTCGGCTTTGTTTAAAGCCTTGTTTTCATTGCTCATTCACTATGCGACTATGAAACCCTTCGGTGTAACCGGTCGCGGCTAGTAAGCGCTGGTTTGGAGTGAACAGCAGCAGTGGATTGCAGCTGCGGCCTTCTGCGTGTAGCGTAAAGTGCTTGATATGCTTCCAGCAACATGCAGCTGAAGTCAGAGCAGCTGGCTGTTGCTTGGCCAGCCCAGTGTAGTAGATAAGCTGGCGGTGCCCGCATATGTTGAACGGAACTTTGAAACTGTTGGAGCAGTGGTGACAGGAGCACAGGCAAGCTAATGGCTGTTGCCACCATGTGCTGTTGAAAGCTCGACAATGCTTACCATTACCCTTCAGTCAAGAGACTACCCAAGTGCCCAGTGGCAGCAGCATAACAATACAACAGCATACTCAGCTGCAACAAGAGAGGGATTCAACCGCGCGTGCATCCAATGGCTCCAGCAAGGCTTGACCTTGAAAAGTGGCAGGTAACAAGTGACTAATGACAACTCTGATGTGTCCGCAGGCAGCGCGTGCAGGCGCACAAGGCCTCTGCCACGCTGACTCAGCAGCAGGCTACGTAACACTCCCTTGCAATAGGAATGTTCAGCTTGGCTTGCGTTGTGGTGGCATGATCGCAGTTTCCGGAAAAGAGCATTCAACACAAGATCAGGCAGCTGCAGCGACCAGCTTTGCTCCACCTCTGCCTGCAGGTGACATCCTGCGCCACGTCACATCTTCAGTGGTCCCCAATACATATTGTGTGTTGCTCTCCATCATGTCAATTGCAGGGATCGTGTAGAGGCGCACAAGGCCTCTGCGTCTCTGACTGTGCAGCAGTCTGCGCAGCTGCGCGAGTTGAGGGTGGCCAGCAGGCAGCTGGAGCGCCCAGCTTTGCTCCACTGCCTGCGGGTAACAATGCGTTGCCACGTCACAGCTACCATGCAATCTATAACTCAACATACTGTGCGCTGCTCCCCATCGTGTAGAGGCGCATAACGCCTCTGCCGCTCTGACACAGCAGCAGTTGCACAGCTGCGCAAGCTGAGGGGGGCCAGCAGGCAGCAGGACCGCGCCCAGCTTTGCTCCACCACTGCCTGCAGATAACAATATTGTGCCATGTCACATCTGCAATGCTCCCTGATAACATACTGTGCTGCTGTTATCATGTCATCTGCAGAGATCGTGTAGAGGCGCATAACACCTCTGCCGCTCTGACGCAGCAGCAGTTGCACAGCTGCGCAAGCTGAGGGGGGCCAGCAGGCAGCTGGCGTGCCTAGCTTTGCTGCACAACTGCCTGCAGATAACAATCCTGTGCCACGTCTACACATCTACAATACACTCTCATAACACACTGAGCGCTGCTCCCCATCATGTCATCTGCAGGGATCGCGTAGAGGCGCACAAGGCCTCTGCCAACTCAGCAGCAGGCTGTGCAGCAGGCAGCTGAAGCGCCCAGCTTTGCTCCACCACTGCCTGTAGCTATCAACCCTGTGCCACGTCGCATCTGCAATGCACCTCGATAGTGCTGCTCGTCATCTCGTCATCTGCAGGGATCGCGTAGAGGCGCATAAGGCGAGCGCTGCTCTGACACAGCAGCAGTTGCACAGCTGTGCAAGCTGAGGGGGGCCAGCAGGCAGCAGGAGCGCCCAGCTTTGCTCCACCACTGCGCTTAGCCAACAATCCTGTGCTACGTCACATCTACAATGCCTCGATAACAGACTGTGGCTGCTCTTCAACATGCCATCTGCAGGGATCGTGTAGAAGCCCGCAAGGCCTCTGCCGCTCTGACTCAGCAGCAGGCTGCACAGCTGTGCAAGCTGAGGGTGGCCAGCAGCCAGCTGGCGCGCCCAGCTTTGCTCCACCACTGCCCGTAGCTTACATTTCTGTGCCACGTCGCAATCTACAATGCACTCCGATAACATACTGTTCGCTGCTCTGTGCCATGTCATCTGCAGGGATCGTGTGGAGGCACATAATGCGAGTGCCTCTCTGACGCAGCAGCAGTCTGCGCAGTTGCGGGAGTTGAGGGTGGCCAGCAGGCAGCAGGACCGGGCCAGGCACCAGCTAGAGCGCGACATACGCAACGCAGAGCGGGCAGTGGAAGTGGTGAGCTGTTGATGCATGCTGCTGTTGCTGTACAGCATCTGCTGCGCCACGCTGTGCTGTGCTAGCATGTGTCTACTGTGTACATTTCAAAGAAGCGATTTATTTGAATTTTGGACACCAGGTACAAGCAAGCTGCACACCTTCAATGCAAACTCGTGTTGTCGATTGAGGCTTGTGAAGGGTGGGTGGCCAGCAGGCAGCAGGACCGGGCCAGGCACCAGCTGGAGCGCGACATACGCAACGCAGAGCGGGCAGTGGAAGTGGTAAGCGCACGAGGTTTCTGCTGTTGATGGTATTGCTGGTGATGGTGCTGCGTTTGCTGCAACCGCTTGGAGCCTGTGTGCGCTCCGCACTGGGAATCTGCCTATCTAGGCCGGCACTGTGCAGTGTTTATGTAAAAACATTTTACACGGAGGCCAGCAGACAGCATGACTGTGCAAGGAATGCGCTCGAGCAAGTCACACCCATACCATGGGTGTCTCCTGCTCCAGCGGATTCCTCGCACACTCATGCTGTCTGCTGGCCACCGTGTATTATCCTTGCCAGTGGCAGAGCAAGCAGTATCCTTGTCAGTGGCAATGGTGAGCAGAACTGCTGCTGCTGCTGTGTTGGGTGGCATGGGTGGCACTGGTGTTGGTACTGCTGCACATCAGGCCTGGGTGCCGCTGAGTGCTGAGTCAGCGCTGTGGTTGGCGATTGCTTGCTGTTGCAGCTGCAACCGCGCCATGCGTGTGCTGTGTGATGCTGGACCTGCTCAGCTCAAGACGTTGCACTCATATTCATGTGGCTGCTCAAGGTTATGAAGCTGCGGCGGCTGTTGCTGCCTTCTATCCACTGCTATCATTCCACAGCTCTCATTCCACTGTTCTCATTCCACTGCCTTCATACCGCTGCTGCTGTTGCTGCTGCTGCCAGGCTGCGCTGCGACTGTCGTCAGCCATCCGTCAAGACATGCGACAGCTGACCATGCAGCAGCACAAGGACGCCAGGTGAGGGCTTGCGGTTGTTCATAAGTGTATGGAGGATGTCTGCGATGTTTCAAATTGACCATGCAGCAGCACAAGGACGCCAGGTGAGGGCTTGCGGCACTCAGTGCTGTTATGTGTGTTGAACGTCATCTGGGTAGCAATGTCAGGCTGCATGGTGCATCTGCACATTTGCTCTTCTGACATTGCTACCCAGATGACGTTCAACACACACAACAGCAGTTCTAGGGGCCCAATGTCAGCGGGCGTAGTAGGTCGGGCCGCGGCAATGGTCAGACATGCGTAGTTGAGTCGCCTGCATGTGCATGCACAGCTAGCGCCTCAGTTGCTGATCCAGGCTTCCAACTACTGCTGCTGCTGCTGCTTCTGCTGCTGCTGCTCTACTGCTGCTGCCGCTGCTCTGCTGCCGCTGCTGCTGCTGCTGCTGCTGCTGCTGCAGGCGCCAGGAGCTGCTGGAGGAGAGCCGCAGCTGGATCCCCCCAGAGGCACTGGAGGCGCGCATCGCAGCAGCACTGGACAACCCGCAGCCCCTTGGCATGGCGGAATGAGCTGCCCTGGGCAGCATGGTAGCAGCTGGGCTGGCATGAAACTGTTTGTGTTCACAGTTTGTTAGCATCTGGCGACCCCTTGGAAAAGAACCAGCATTGTAACCGAGGGAACAGAAGTGTCACGGTACAATGGGGCGACCAATGCTCGAGTTTGTATTCTTGTATAAGGGGCTGGGTAGACTGACCGTCAGTCCTGCCAGGCTGGGAGCTGGTGCACATTATATGATCACCCATGATGGGTGCCGCTGCTCGCGCCACAGCTTGCCAGCTACAGACGCGTACATTGGCAGCCATGGCTTCGTAGCACCCCACAGCACCCAAGGCAGCCTACTCACCTTGACTTTCAACTGTGCCAAGCCTGCATGCCTAGCGCATCGTGCCGCAGTGCTGCAGCACTGTGCATAGTGCTGCAGAGCTCTTGCTCAGCGCAACCTGCCTCTGGCAGCCACCGCAAACATATGATCATCCATATTACATTTGATACATAGCTGACACGGGTGAAACATGAAACGATATTGCAGTACATGCCCATGATCAGCCTGCTGCTGAGTAGGCCAGCAGCTTCCAAAGCCTGCTGATGAGGATCAATATGCCATGATACAACACACGAGCTTGAACACAAATAAATTCAACGGCAATGGCATAATAGTTCGTGATGGCTGGGTAGGCACCCGTGTGCGGCCCGCGCGCTTGCAGCAGGCTGAAGGATCCAGCGTAGTCTTGCATCGAAACAGCATACATGCAGGATCCGATCTCGTATTGCCCCGCGCACGGCTGATTGATCTCGTAGTGAGGTGGGGCATGCGATCGGAGACCTAGGGGAAGTGTGAACCTACCTATAGCGCCTGGCCGGCCTTTCGACACGCATTCTGTGCAGATGTTGCTCTGCTCAATGGTTTAATTTGATCTGATAAAAGGCGTTTCAAATCACTCAACGACCTCAGCGTGGTTTGTCTTGCAAATGAAAATGTCTGGCTTCTTTTCTTCGCTTTCTCGCTCTCTGAGTGAGGAGGTGAAGGCATATACCAATTCACATCCTATCAGAGGACGTATGCTTGGCGCATCGGCCAACACGGCCAACTCGGACCCCATGTCTGACGGTGAGCAAGCCTTTCAGTGGTTATGGAATGCCGTGCCGCTTGTTTGCGTACATGGTGCTCACATTATGGTGTGTTGAACGCTTGCGTGGCCATTCAGAACCCAAGCTGGAGCCTGTGCGTGTGCACCCAGTGGACAGGAGCCAGAGCCTGCCTGCTCACCTTGTGCCTTCCGGCAGCATCTCAGGTGAGCCACGTAGCAGGCTTCGTTTTAAGAATGCGCCTGGGAGCTACGCTGGAGCGCCAGCAGGCCTGTGCACAACGCAGTGACAGCACAGTTACCTGCTCCCTTCTGCCTGGCTACAGTGCACCTGCTGGCTTTTGCAGTCAACCATGTTCAACTCGTACACACGCATATAAGTCATTCGCTTATCGATACAACGTTATGCTAATGTCATACCTGCATTGCTGCAGATGTTTCAGAGGCGGGCAGTCCAACTGGCAGCCCCACAGCAGCATGCCTGGACTCCCCCACAACCAGTACAGCAGCAGCACAGCAGCAGCAGCGCAAGCGGCAGTACAAGGTGCATGGCATGGACCCCTACGACTACTGGAGCCTCATCAAGAGCCTGTAGCCTGCAGCAGCTTGCGGCACTTGTTGCAGTGCTTCTCAGTCTGTGTTGCTGAGGCACAGCCGCAGTGCGCTGTATTTGGTCGTCTGCAGCCAGGCTGGCACAGGCAATGGCGATGTGAGCCAGACCAGCAACGCACTGCTTGGACTCCTATTTCTCAGCAACCAGCGCCAGACCCTTGTGCCGGCGGGTTGTGGAGTGCCTTGGCATCATCAACAGCAATGTGCAGCAATGTTGGTGGGTGGAGCCTCAGTAGGCCATTGTCACAGCATGAGCACTGCAGTGCTGTTGATGCAGATGTAGCAATGCGCAGCAGCTGCACACTGCACATGTACACCTCTACAGGGCCCGTAGCCCCAATTTGGTTTGCCACATGTCCCCTGCACTACTCTTGATAGGCCCCAAAGTGCCTGGCACCACCGTGTGCGTGCCGCACTGAAACGCATCCATATGTGCTTTGGGCACGCCCTCCTTGTCATGTCTTTCTCACTAGCACATCTTTGTTGTTGCACTTGTTCCTCCCGAGCACGTGCTAGCGGATGGCGCTGCTGCACATCCTGTGTGCAGCAGCAGGGATGACCTGTGCCTGCTGCACTGGTCTTGTTGTGGTGACAAACAGGGTGGGTGCCTAGCACATGTGGCCAGCTGCTGCAGTTGGCCGCGCAGCACGCGTGTGCGCATTGTTTGGGTAGGTTTCAGGATGCATTCTAACAGGGGCCGTGCCCTCTACGGTGATGAAGCCCTTTTGGCATGACTGCGTTCTTGTGTTGTTTACATGATTTCGCTGCAGTGATATCTATGTTGCTGCTCTTGTCGAAGGCAGCAGGGATTCTGGCTAGCTGGATTGCAGTTGTGTGTACTGCTGTGGCGGGTTGTCGTGGCGTGGCTGCATGGGCTGCTTGCATGCCGTGTGCCCTGAGCACCAACACATCTCCGCGCGTGTGCTGTGCATGTGATGGACAGTGGTTTGATGACAGCCTCACTCTACTGAGGTGTGTTGCGTGCGTTGCGGCCTTGTGTTGCCAAGTGCGCAGCACTGTGTATTATGGTTTGGTTTGAAGGCTGGTGCCAAGGCTGCTGCATGTGACGTGTGGCGTGCACTCCTGCACGGCATGGGTGATGGCTGCTTGATGGTTGATGCTGCATGATGGTCGACGCCTTGCTGAGATAAGCAGGGGTTGCTGAAGCGGTTGGTAGCCAGCTGTTGGCTGCGCTTTTCGTTCTGAAGGACACTCAGGCATGGGAGAGTGCTGCGGAGTGGTGGTTTGGTGGTTTAGCGTTGCACATGTCAGTTTCTGGCGGTTCTGTTGTGTGGGCCATGTCTGAACACTGACGTGGCACTGCAGCACTGCACACATGGTCATGACTACAGCATTGCTTGTGGCAGAGTGGGCGCTGAGCAGAGATTGGTATGCGAATCGTCTGCATGCCAACCTGCAGAGCTGTGTGGTATGGCTATCTATATTGCGTACAGGGTTTACGTACAGCGTTTGCAGCTTGATGTCTGTGGCATGTGTGATGCCAGCATGCGTGTACATTAGTGACGTTGCAGCTTGTGCTGGCATGGAGTTGTCTTGGAGATGAGCTTATGCATGGCCGCGACCCATGGCTTGTGCATTGCTGTTCCTTGCACGATGTGATGTTTGAGGCTGTAATCCTGCTGCTGCTCTGCTGCTTCTGGAGCAGTCTGTTGTGCTGTGGCAATTGCAATGTGGTCTTGCTTGGTGCTTGTGCAAGAGCTGCGCTTGCGGTTACATTGTGCAATGCATGCCATCAGGCTTGTTGCAGCTTCCGTGTGTGTGGGTTTGCTGCAGGACGCCCCTGCTCCACCCGCAAGGGCGCGTGCACCTTGTATACTAGGCAGTCGTTGGCTTGTCATATAACGTTACATAACTACACTTGCTTGCGGCTCGAGTCGGGTTAATATCTGATGTCAGCGTCGCTCTGGCCTGGCGCAATATCGTGTTGTGTGCTCTGCACTACGAGAATGGGCTCGCATTGCTGGTGCGATGGGTTTGCGTCAGCATGCGCTCAACTTTTGCACATCAGCTGTTACATGTCAGCGTTCGCACACGGTCTTCTGGTCACTTGGCCTGGCTTTGTTGCGGTTATGTCAAGGTATAGATTATGTGTATGAGCTTACCATGTCTCAGCCAATTCTGCTATTGGCGCGTGTAGCTGTTTCAGCAGCAGAAATGTGTGTGCGTACATAGGGGAGTGTGAAACAGCTGTGCGGAGGGAGGGGAATGAAAATGATGCTGGAACGCCCCTTTCTCCCAGGCGTTTGCCATGCATGTGCACTGTTCAGAGTGCAAAAGCGAGTTGAGGCTGTTGCAGTGTGGTGTATCTGCTGTCGATGACATCCCAGCAGATCATGTTCTGTCAGTTCAGGCATGCAGTGTGGCACTAGCCCATGTGCTGTTAGTTGCTGGCAGCTGCAATAGAGCACGAGTTTGCATGGCATCTGTTTGTCAGGCTCTGCTTTGCAGAGTCGCAATTTTGTCGGACGTGGCTGCACGCTGTGCACGTCACAGGTTGTGAGGGGCAGTGCTGCGGTTGAATGCGTGTGTGGACCTTCCATTCTTTTGTGCGCAAGGTGTCTGTGGTGGCTGTTAGCTGGTTTTGACAGCGGTTGTGGTTAATATGCGTTGGTGCTTGCACTGTGAAGGCTGGCGCAGGAACACGTTGCCATCATCAGGGCACTGCTGTGATGCTGTCTGCCTGCTGCTGGGTTCGGTCAGGCTGCTGATATGCGGTGATGACTGTTCAACACAGGGCTTCCATGCGAGCTGACAATTCAGGCCCTGTCTTGAGCGGTTTGTAACCAACTATTTCCCCTTGGGAGGCCGGACTCGGGGTTTGGCTGCTGCTCACAACGCAAAGTGTGACCGCCACAGGCTGCACGCAATCCCTGCCATGCACGAGAAAGGATGTATTACACGTCAAACACGGCACAGCCGGCACAGCAGCAACCACTCATCTCACAAGTGTGTGCATCACATGACGCACACACTGTACCGCTGGCTCCGACCAACTTGCAAGGCTTGAAGCCTTGTAGTACAGCATGGCAGCCGACAAACCCGCTCTGAAATTGTACCAGTGGAACGACCAGCAACCAGCGGCCCTAACTGCCATGTGGTTGACAATGTCATCATATATAATACCAGTACATTGCACCCCAAAACTTTATGCACAGTGCACAAACAGTAGTGCAACGAAAGCAGCAACATCAGAGGTTCAGTCACCTTCAATAAGTTTGGGTGTCAGCAGGACACAAGCCTGAACACAAGTCAGACACCGCTCAGACAAGGCAGTTGAGTTGACCTGATCCGGTTTCAACCATCATATGCGCTCAACAGGAGCGCTTGCTACGGCAAAAGAAGAAGCTGGCTGCTGAGCCAGCAGCGCAACACTGCAGCTGTCTGTTGTGTTGAAATGCAACAGGGGCAGTATCTCTCATGCAAAACCACAGTAATAGAAGCTGCTTTTGCAGCAAGGCCACTGTAAGAATGCTAAGCATGACACGCGGAATGCATGACGAAGCATGCACACATGCAGCAACACGAAAAGCAAGTGGTTGCAGTGTGCACAGCTTCCACTCTCAACAGAGCATGCAACAGCATAGCACTGCAGCCAGCTGGCATGTGTGGGTTTGTATTCCATCAGTAACAGGTGGAGTTTGGCTGCTACTAGTGCATGCTGACAACCCAACACGCCATACACGGCGACTGGGAGCAGCAGCAAACAAGAAAAGTGTTCTGATTCAAGCCGCCCGATTGAGCTCATCTGCTGTGTAGCGCACCACTAGGTGCTACAATCATCTGCTGCTGCTGTTTCGCCCTCCCACTGCTGCAACACAGGCATGATAGGTTCCTGGCACTCAAAACGTTTATGGCTGATCTCTACAAGCAAACAATGTGCACTAGCTGCTGCTGCCCAGCATGACACAGGCGCTTGCCACGCCACAAACGACAAGCAGCCCTGTGCCCACTTGAGCACATAAGGTCCGTTTATGCAACGGTATGGTGTATATTAATCCAAACCTGTCCAAACCACCAAAAGAAGTACCAAATCAAGTCCAATGCCGTGCACTGTGTGCGTGTTTCCAACATGCAGGGCAAGGCAGGGCCGCGTACTGCCACAGCCCCTTGTACACAGTCAGGCTGCCGGCCATACAGTGTCATATCAGCACCTGCACTTCGTACTACGTACAACTCTTCTCGCGCAAGAACACATCCCTGATAACAGCCGCTGTTGTGTAGTACACAGCTTGCAGAATGCACCATACACCTGAGCAGCAGAGGCCTCGGCTCAGCCTTTGAAAGCAGCAGCACAGCAATCCTGTCCAACCAGCCCACGCCAGCACCATGACCTGCTGCACAACAATGATAAGATAACACAGCACGTAACAATGTAACAACTCTGCCATACATAACAACTGAGAGACCAGTTGCACCCTCCACCGCCAACATACATCAGCCAGAACACACACCCACAAACACACACACCTCGCCCTGGCGCAGGCACAGTGCCGCGTTGCCGCACCCCCTTACACGCAGCCCTGAGCAATCATGGCACGTGCAATCTTCTCGAATCCGGCGATGTTGGCGCCGGCCTGCAGAGGCACACCGTACTCCTTTGCTGCGCTGCTTGCGGCAGCGTGGATGTCGACCATGATGGTCTTGAGCCGCTCGTCAACGTCCTCAGGGGACCAGGTGGTCATGGTGGCGTTCTGCGCCATTTCGAGGCCAGACACGGCCACGCCACCTGCAAGACAAGCACAGCAAACGTACGAAACACACAGGTAGGTGAGTTGAGGATGGTGCCGTAGGGTTAAAATGTGTCACCAGGTGGTCATGGTGGCATTATGCGCCATCTCCAGACCAGACACGGCCGCACCACCTGCAAGACAAGCAGAAACTAAAACGAGCAGAAGCACAATGCTTGAGTACCACCCCCGACGGTTGATGTGTGTGACCATGTGGTCATTGTGGCGTGATGCGTCATGGCCAACCCAGACACAGCCAAGCCACCTGCAAGACAAGCAGGATAAACAAGCAAAAGCACACAGGCAGGTACGTTGACAACTGTGCTTGAGCCGCTCGTCAACGTCCTTGGGGCTCCAGGTGGTCATGGTGGCGTTCTGGGCCATCTCAAGGCCAGACACAGCCACGCCACCTGCAAGACAAGCAGGATAAACAAGCAGAAACGCAGGCAGGTATGTTGAAGATAGTGTCATAGGGTTGAAATGTGTGACCAGGTGGTCATGGTGGCGTTCTGGGCCATCTCCAGGCCAGGCACAGCCACGCCACTTGCAAGACGGACAACAAATGAGCAACAAGAACACCGGCACAAACGTTGATAAATATGCTTGAGGGTGATCCCCAAGCAGCGTACGGTTGATGTGTGTGACCAGGTGGTCACGATCGCGTTCTGAGCTATTTTTCTCTCCAGGCTGGACACAGCCACGCAGTCCATTCTAACAGCAGTGCATCATTTGCCGGCAACGGTCGGAAGATTGCTGAAGGTCTGAAGTCTATGACCAAGTAGGCATATATGCGACAGCACCACAGCAAATGCCATTTGTTATGATAACAACACCCTGGGCTACAACGAGTAACACACATCACTACTGCCGAGTCAGTCAGCGCAGCGCAGCGCACCTGCGTTGCAGGCCTTTGCTGGCGCGAGCACGCATCCCTTGGAGTGCAGGAAGTTGATACCGTCGTTGGTGGTGGGCATGTTGGCGCCCTCCAGCACCAGCCGCACGCCCTTGCCCACCAGCTTCACAGCGTCCTCGTACTCCACCTCGTTCTGCACATTGAGATGAAGGGCAAAGGCAGCAGGGTTCAACGGAGCAGTTCAAGGCCCACACTTTCTGTGAAGCAGCACCAGCCGCACACCCTTGCCCACAAGCTTCACTGCGTCCTCGTACTCCACCTCTTTCTGCACAACAGCAGCAGCAGCAGCAACAGTCGAATGGCAGAGACATGAAGAGCGGTGAGTCGTGTCGTTTGTTACATGCTGTTGCACGCCCTTGCCCACCAGCTGCACAGCGTCCTCGTACTCCTCCTCATTCTGCATAAAACATAACAAAGGCAACATGTGACATGTATGTTCTGTTTGTCGGCCAACATGTGATGGCTGTTGCACGCCCTTGGCGCACAGCTTCACCGCGTCCTCGTACTCCACCTCGTTCTGCGCAGCAGCAGCAAAATGGCAGGGGCATGAACAGCGGTGAGCCGTGTCGGTTGTTACATGATGTTGCATGTTCTTGCCCACAAGCTTCACCGCGTCCTCGTACTCCACCTCGTTCTGCATGAAACTTGACAGCAAAGGCGACTTGCATTGACAATGTTCTGTTGGTTTGTTGGTGGATATATGATGATTGTTGCACGCCCTTACTGACCAGCTTCACCGCGTCCTCGTACTCCACCTCGTTCTGCATGAAACTTGACAGCAAAGGCGACTTGCATTGACAATGTTCTGTTGGTTTGTTGGTGGATATATGATTATTGTTGCACGCCCTTACTGACCAGCTTCACAGCGTCCTCGTACTCCACCTCGTTCTGGGCAGCAGCAAAGACAACATGCAGCAGAGAGGTTTTCAGTTCAACTGAAGACCAAGTTGGTCGTTGCGTTCAACGCAACAGCGTTCTGGCAGAAAGATGGTCAGCAGATTGAGCTGCAGGTTCTTGCCCACAAGCTGCACAGCACCTTTGTACTCAGCCCCGTTCTGTGCAGCAGCACGACAGCAGCAAGGATAGGAAGCACACCGGGTCACAGTCAACATGCATGTTCGGCGCACTGCTGCAATACACAAACATAGTCACGACGAATGCACACAGCGCACGGTATACCTGCACAGGAGATGCTCTGCTGGCTTCAGTGCTTGACAAAGTGATCAGCTGTGGCAGCCGCTGTCAGCGGCTGACTCAGCTCCAGTGGAAGACCGCAGTCTGAAAACTAAACAGGCTGTGCTATCCTCTTAAATCAACAGTCTCACCTGGGTGGCGCAAGGCAGGGCGATGTCAGCGTTGCAGGGTGCGTTCCAGCAGCGCTCACCAGCCACATACTGGCCTGCAGGGAGGAGGGCATGACACACAACACGACAGCGCAGGAAAGGCGTCAGTGCATGCACATGCACTGCGCAGTGGTGGGCAGCTAAACAGACAAGTATTCGACGTTCATACGTATTGAATCCATTCTGGCACCGCTTGCTGCCATGGTGTCGCCTGGTGTGACGAAACACGCACTCCTGCGATGCCGCAGACAGCTGTGGTGGAGGTGCACTGCTTGTCCCTACTGCTCACTACCCTCATGACCTGCTATGCATCTGCACCAATACAGTCCTCCCGAAAACACCCTGCCACAACAACTCGCAACCCCCACCACCCATTACCTGTGGCGCTCTTGTATGCTGCCAGCGTGGTCCGCTGCTAGTTCTTGCTGCTCACTACCCTCGTGATCTGCTGCCGGTTTTTTGTGGTGGAGTGTATGCAGATGCCACCGATGCAGCGCACCCAGAAAACCCCTGGCGCAATAACCCGCAATCCCCACCACGCACCTGTGGTGCTCTTGTACGCTGCTAGACAGCATACACTCCAGCACACAAAACCCTGCCCAAACAACCCATCCAGCACCGGTGCTGGATGTGGTACCACGCACCTGTGGCGCTGTTGTATGCCGCCAGCGTGGTGCGCTGCCTGTTCTTGATGTCCATGACCTGCTCGATCTGCTCAGCGCTGAAGCCATTGGGCTCGTAGATGTAGCCGGTGCTGTCGCTCATGGTGAGCACCACCGCGCCAAGCTCAATCAGCTTCTTGGCAGCGTACTGAGCAACGTTGCCGCTGCCCGACACCATGCAGCGCTTGCCCTGTTGTTTGGGGGGATACATGCAGCAGCAGCAGCACAAGAGGAAGCCAGCTCAGTGCACAACATGCAAGAAGGCCCGCTGCCGCTGCCTGACACCATGCAGCGCTAGCCCTGTTTCTTTCTCACCAAGGCGGGGGGGGGGGGAGGTTCATGCAGCAGCAGCAGCACAGAGCACAGTCGGCACAGGCAGCACACCAGAAGGCACGTTGCCGCTGCCTGACACCATGCAGCGCTTGCCCTGGTGGGGTGGAAGATATTGCAGCAGCAGCAGCACAGGGCGCAGTCAGCACAGAAGACACGTTGCTGCTGCCCAGCTCGATCAGCTTGTTGGCAGCGTACTGCGCCATGTTGCCGCTGACTGAGGCCATGCAGCGCTTGCCGTGAGGAAAACAATGCAATACACAGCAAAAACGTAATGGGACTGTGATCACTATTGGCAAAGATAACAACGCACCACGTTTGTCCTCCAGGCCGAAGTAGACAAGCGAGAGTTCTGGTCCTTCAGCATCTCCAGGGCCAAAGTACACACGAATAACCCACAGAATGCGCACAATTAACAGCTGTTAAGAGCACCAAAATGACAACACTCACCACGATGGTGTCGTTCTGGTCCATGAGGATTTCCAGGCCAACGTAGACGGCACCTGTGACCCCAACCTATACCCTCTTTTCAAATTATCACAGAAACTACGTAATTGCTCACCACAATGGTGTCATTTTGGTCCTTGAGAATCTCCAAGCCAAAGTACACGGCGCCATAGCCGGTGGCCTCTGGCCTGATGTTGGAGCCTCCCCACTCAATGGCCTTGCCGGTGAGCGTGCCAGTGAACTCGTTCTGCACACGCTTGTACATGCCGTACCTGCGTGCAGAGTACAGAGCAGGAGGGGAGGTAGGGGTTGAGGGCGCAGTCAGCTGTCTTGCTCCTGCCAGCAAGCATTAACTGTTGTACACTGTGTTGGCTACTGCACCCCCGCTCAACAGAGATGCATCCATGCAAGTACATCAGTGTACAGCAGCAGCAGCCGCAGCCCTGCTCAACTTTCAATCAAAAGGGCCTATTTCAGGTGCACTCACAGGTAGCCGATCTCGCGTGCGCCCACGCCAATGTCACCCGCAGGCACGTCTGTCTGCGGCCCGATGTGTCGCGCCAGCTCCAGCATGAAGCTCTGGCAGAAGCGCATCACCTCGTTGTCGCTCTTGCCATCGGGGTCAAAGTCGGAGCCACCCTGCATTATGCGTTACAGGAACACATACGGAGTAATGACCAACAGCGAGAGACAGCTTTGCAGTGTGCACTGACGTGTCTTGTATAGAATTGCGGCGAGGCAGGCAGAAGCTGTCCTGCTGCAACTACAACTGCTACGTTGGCCATTCACCACGTCCCAAAGGAAAACGTTATGAGCTGCATATATACAGTGCTGCTTGGATTCTGCACCGCATACGCGCTGCCGTTTCACGCAGCACATGCAGCACATGGCACCGGTAGCACTCGTGTCGCACCTTGCCCCCTCCCATGGGCAGCGTGGTGAGTGCGTTCTTGAAGCACTGCTCAAAGCCCAGGAACTTGATGATGGACACGTTCACGCTGGGGTGGAAGCGCAGACCACCCTGGGCTCCAGCAGCAGCAGCAGCAGCAGCAGCAAAAACCAGACAGATGATATACCAAGAGGGATGAGGAGTGCAAGTGACGAAAAGGGAAAGCATGCAGCAGCTAGAGCACAACAGCAGTCATTGCTGAAGGGCCTTCAAACAGCATGCAACACAGCTGCCATACGATACCGTCATGCGACAAGCATGCACTAGACAAGTCTGCACTAACAGCGTGGCATTAGGAGCACCACGAGCTATGCTCTACAGACAGGATACGCTTGCCGAGTGCACGTTGTAAGAAGCAAAACAGCAGCAGTGGTACTATATGTGTGCTGTGGTCCGCACCTTGAAGGGGCCAATGGCGCTGTTGAACTGCACGCGGAAGCCACGGTTGATCTGCACGTTGCCCTTGTCGTCAATCCACGGCACACTGCAGGGACACGACAGAGGCGAATGTACAACATGTCATAACGAGCAGCTATGAGAGGAAAGTTGGGTTGCTGGCATTAAAAACTTGCTGCTTGCTCAATGCAGTGCGACGATTACCCGTGCAGTCTCACACGTCTGGCTGCAGCAATGCACAACACAGGCCAGCATGCGTGTTGGACAAGCGGGCAATGGCAGGTATGATGTCGTGTCGTGTGCTCGGGCTGTGCCTCTCTCACCGGAAGATGATCAGTCGCTCAGGCTCGCACATGCGCTCCAGCACGGCAGCGTACTCGGGCTTCTTGGCAAGCACTGCAGCAGCAGCAGCAGAGCGGCAGCAGCAGCAGAGCGGCAGCAACAGCAGTAGAGCAACAGCAGCAGTAGCGGAGAGCGGTGAGCGGTGGGGGATGTACTTGGGTGCGCACTGCTGCGGCAGCGTCCTAGTAAGCAGTGTCAGCAGGTATCCTTGCAGCACGACGCATTGCATTGGCGGCTAATAGGACAAAGACAGGAGCATTGCAGACGCTGGTCATTTGGAAACCCTTGCAAGGTTACACCACAGCGCAAGCTCAGCTGAATTCAAAAACTTGCAAGGCGGCAACAGCTTTGCAGAGGAAACCGTACAGCAGCAGCAAGGATACCAACAGGGCGTGCACACGATCTGAGCTAGATCGTCCAGCACATCAGCGTCACATTGCCCTTGACAGCATCATTATCGTCATCTACCAACGACAGTGCAGCTCCAGCATACCCCACCAGACGTGTTGCATGATGCAGCACTTGTGATCAAACAAACTTGACTGGAAGTGCATCAATCAACTAGCAGGGCAAGCACTGCTTGCAGCAGCAGCACAGTCCCACCTGGCTCCAGGCACATCAGCACCTCCTCAACGGCTTGCAGGAACTCGCGCTGCTCAGGATCACGGCGAGAGATCCTGGCCAGGATGTCCTACACGCACAGACGCAGCAGCAGAGCAGCAGGTCAAAAGGCCGGGTTGCAAGGGAAGCCACGTCTCGCCCAGCAAGCAACGCGGATGCGTATTTGCTTCATTCATGCAGATGAATGCATGACCAAGGCATCGATCGATGCATGCTAGCAGACGTGCGATCCCCTGTAGATACACATATATCCCAGTGGACAGCACAAGCACACCAACGGTATGGATGATACCAGTGGATACGCAGCATCTCTTATCGTAGCACTTACCTGCACCTTGGCGCTCGCAGCTGCCTTGGTGGGCATGCCGTTGCCATTGGTGGTGACCGGTGCTGTTGCTGCCTCGGCAGCAGTAGCAGCTGCATTAGGAGACACGCCGCGGCTTGGTGTGGGCTTTGCAGCCTGTGCACGCACCACCAGCCTCTGAGCGGGCCTTGGAGCAGCAAGGCGGGGCCTGGAGGTAGAGGCGTTTGCCACGACCCTGTTGGTGGGAAGCAGGAGTGCCATAGTGACCGAGTGCAAAGACAGCTGCGATCGGGAGGATGCAAAAGACGAGGTGATTCTGCTTTGCCTACTATGGCCTGCCCTGGGGCTACCAGAGAGCAGCCTTCCGGAATAAATCGTAAGGCAGAGTCTCACAGTGGACTTGAGTGGGGAATAAGGGCGCGCGGGGCACCAAATGCAATTGCGGCGATGCCTGGAAAAACTCCAGCCTAAAGCGCTGTCACATGCGTGTCGTGAAGGATGATGGGGAGGGGAGAGTCGTGGAAGAAGGGAACGCCAACTACAAGACAATGCCAAGGCGCATTGGCCATTCGGACGAAGATCTCGGAATACATCCATGTGCTTGGCATGTGGATGATGTGAGGTTTGTGGGCCATGTGAGCTGCAAGTTCATGTGCTCGGCATGTGCCACGCGGAACCCTAATACGCTTGTGCCCCAAACGCATCAAACCCGTGCTTTTTGATGATCAAGATAGTGCTTAAACTGTTGAACTTGTCAGGTCACGGGCATCCAAGGGATTGGTATGGCATCTCGCTAGGTGACATCCTGTGTATAAAGTATTGCAGGACGCCAGATTGAAGATATCATGCAGCAAAGTGCAGCACCCACATGTCTAGATGGGGCCCCCGTCACCACGGCTGAACATGCTGGAATCTCAGGCTTCTGCTTCTCCTTGCTAGTTGTTTCTAGTATTACCTGCAAGTAAACAAAACCTCCTGTGTTTCGCAAAGAGGTCGCCTTTGCGTTTGTTACGATTTATCATGCTATTCACCAACAAAAACATGAACTGTGATTGTAAAGGGTTGATGCTATGGCTTAATGGGTAACATGATGATGATGATGATGTAAAGGGTTGCATCCTTGCTAGCATCGCGGCACATGACAACACACGTCTGCAACACCTTGGGGTGCACCTGCTGCAGGGGGTGCACGCAAACGGGGTGCCATGCGGTTCAGATGCTCAACAACCACAGCACCTACACAACAAAACAAAACATCCGTGTTTACTGCGGCATCTACATCATCACCTAGCACATGCGCAGAACTGCATGCACTGCAGGACCGTCCTGCGGCTGGTAGGTGCAACAGTGGGATCCTGTCCTGTGTTGCTGCTTCTGCTCATAAGCCCGAGCTAGCCACCAACATTCAATACCATACACAAGCAGCGACTACAAACGCTCAGTTACTACTGTCTCTTTGCCAGTTCATTTGGTTTGCAAGCATATCAAACACCACAATCAGCACATTTAATCGCTGCTTCCACATCGCAGTGGAAGATCTGGCGCAGCCTTGCACTGCTGCCAGGAGGAGGTGCCCAGGTGGCAAACTTGCAACTGCATCCAGGTCTGTTCAAACAAAACAGCCCAAAACTCAGCTGTTCCTCTCCCACAGCTGCATAGCCACCCTCCTGTTGCTGCGCGGCCAGTCGATGATCTTCATGCTTTGCCACTACGCTCATAGCCTGCTTGCAAGCTGCTGCTGCTGGTGGTGCGCGAGTCATGCAGCTGCCAGCAGGCCGTTGTGTCGCAGCAGCGCCTCTGTGCTGGGCTGCCGGCCCCTGAACAGCTCAAACACGTGCTCAGGCGCCTTGCTGCCGCCAAGCGCTAGCACAGTGTCCCTGCAGCAGCAGCAGCAATGTTGCACAAAAGGCAAAGAGGTCGCCTCCAGCAAGCACTGGACATGCACTGGACATGCCGGTCCCTCTGGCTTTTGTGCTTTTAGTGGCGTGCTTGTTGCAGCGCCGGCTTGAGAAGACAAGGCGCAGTACTTGCACATGCATTCCTTTACCCAGGCGCCACTTGGTGGTTGTCAGCTGCACAGTGGTGTTGATGACGCGCTGCTACCAGGACACCAGCAATGCAGTGCATCACACAACTTGACACCCACCTGAAGCGGCGCCCTGTGCTGACGACTGCGTTGTCATCGTCCAGGCCCGCCTCCTCAAATGCTGCAAACGCATCCGCGCTGAGCACCTCGGCCCACTTGTAGCTGTAGTAGCCTGCCGAGTAGCCGCCCGCAAAGATGTGGCTGAAGCTGCACAGGAAGCGGTCCTGAGGGAAGCTGGGCATCACCTGCAGGGTGACAATAACAGCAGCAGCAGCAGCAGGTATTCAGTCAGAGCAGCCCCTGAAGGTGCACAGGAAAATGGTCCTGACGGAAGCTGGGAATCAACTGTGAATGGGACAAAAGCAGCACCAGGTGCTAGCATATCACAGAAGGTTGGCAATCCTTACTGAAGCTGAGCATCAACAGGAAGCTGCTCCTCACGATTGCTGCATGACATACGAAAGAGTTCCTGCTAGCTGTTGTGCAAATTCACCACACGCTGCGCACCTGTGTCTTCTGCGCCACTGCTGCGTCCCTGTCAAACACGCTCTCCCCTGCGCCTGGTGCAAAGCGGCTGTGCAGCTCCAGGTCAATGCTGCTGAAGTGCACCTGTGAACACAGCAGCAGCAGCAGCGTCGAATGCATTGCAAAGGCCAAAGTCCCGAACTGCATGCAGGCGGCAGGTTACCCCAGACAGTTACCCCACAGTGCAGACATGGGCCTGGACTAACACAATGGCGGGGACAAACGCCAGCAGGGTGCTGCTGCCCCTCACCTGCTCAACAGTGCTTTTCAGGACAGCGGTGTCGACTTGCGTGGTGGGTGGTAAACAGGCAGCATCAAGGTGCCACTCTAGACACGCCTTTCTGCTGCCACTTGCCCACCAACCACGCATTGTAACACCAGTGACCCAACATTGACCTATTGACCCCACAAGCAGCGCTGCCCCCCCCCCTCACCTGTCGCAGCATCATGGTGCCGCTGCGGAAGGTCTTGGCTGCCTTGAGCCGCGCAAACATGTCCTCAGGCAGCGGCTCGCCTGGTGGTGGTCGGCGTGGCAGGGATTGAATGTGGATGTCAGCAGCAGCATGAGGACAACAGGGCGGGGTATCAGCACAGGGTGGCAGCTATAGGATTTGTGTGATGTCCTGAGTACATTTCCGCCCTGCTCTACTGCAGGCTCCGCTGGCCTTGCCAATCATATAAAAGACATGATCCAGGGGCCATCTGAGATGCTGTTTGAGGTGCTGTTTGTACGACCCGGGTCTTACCTGTCTGGTAGTGGTTTGCGAAGCTGTAGAGCGTGGGCTTGTCGTAGCACCAGTTCTCCATGAACTGGCTGGGCAGCTCAACTGCGTCCCACTCAACACCCCTGCAGTACGCAGAACATCAAATGTTGGAGGCAGCTGTTAGCCATGGTGTTGATTTGCTGTGTTTTTGTCACCACTGGCAGCAGACAACATCAGCGCAACATAGCAGTTGGCAGCCTGATCAGACACCCACCACCAAGCCATGACCTCGCAAGTTTTCAGTAAGCACACTCGTCCTTGAACCTGTGTGCCACTGTTGCCTCATGCCTTATGCGTCCCACCAAGCTTTTGTCCCAACAGCTGCTGGCACTACTGAAGCACACTTGCTTGAACACTTGATAACTCAAAAGATGCATTGCCAGCAGCCTCTCACCTGATGCCGGCCACCAGTCCCTCGTCCACTGTGGTCATCATGTGCTGCAGCGCGTGGCCAAACTCGTGGAACAGCGTCTCAACCTCCCTGCAGCAGCAGCAGGTGGGACGGCGCAGAGCAGCAGCAGCAGTAGCAGCAGCAGAGGCACGGATTGTTGGCAACGCACATGCACGATGGAGTTGAAAGGCCCAGAAGCTGGACTGGCCATGCACAACGTGACCCAGCATCAAGCACGCACCCCAACACACCAGTTTGCTGTGCAATATGCTGTGTTGCTGAGCGAAGCCGCACCTAAGTCATCAGGCTGAGCTGGCCATGCACTCACCGGCTTTCATATACATAACATAACATTTGCAGCTACAACGACCGCAACACATGACATAACATATGGCAGAACACACAAGGACGCACCTGAAGGTCATCAGGCTGGGCTGCCCGTCCACTGGCGGGCTCTGGTTGCACACCATGTGCGCAACAGGCAGCCGTGGTGAGCCGGGCGCTGAGCCAGCAGCAGGCGGCAGCAGCTTGCTGCGGCCAACCACCTGCAGTGTGGCGCAGGTGCAGGCGCAAAATGACAGCTTAGCAGCCGGTAAAGTTACCACAGTGGCTCAGATTGTGGCCTTACCCCCACGCTGCGCAGCCGAACAAACAGGCAAAGCATTTACATTGAATGCATTTGCACCTGCAAGCAATGAGTGCATGCAGGCTGCCAACATCATACGGGGCACACCCCTCTACCCACAAACCAGACCGCTCCATCCCTGCAACCTACGCCTGCACTTCAGATGTTTATCACAGGCATGGCAAACAGCAGGGTCTCACCTCTGCCATCCACGCCCCGCCGCGCTTCTCACCGGGCCTGCTGTAGGAATCCAGGTAGAAGCAGGCATAGAACGATTTCTATATAGTAACATATGGTATGTCTGATATATGGGCGGAGATGCACATGTGGAAAGGCAGAAACTGTTTCATGACCCTGCTCTTTCCTTCACTGTTGACCTGCCCTGCAATTTCACCGAGCAAGCCTCACCTCTGCCATCCACGCTCCGCCGCGCTTCTCCGCAGGCCTGCTGTAGGGGTCCAGGTAGAAGTAGGCGCGTGGCACCCCCCCAGCCAGCACCTTGTCACACACAAGTATTGCAGGCATGGCAAACAGTAACCCACCTCAGCCATCCACGCCCCGCCGCGCTTCTCAGCAGGCCTGCTGTAGGGGTCCAGGTAGAAGTAGGCATGCACCTGACAGCTGCCAACATCATGCAGGGCGCCCCCCCCCCACACACAAACCAAACCGCTTGACAACCTGCGCCTGCATCTCAAGAAACTATCGCGGGCATGGCAAACAGCGACTCACCTCTGCCATCCACGCTCCGCCGCGCTTCTCAGCCGGCCTACTGTATGGGTCCAGGTAGAAGTAGGCGCGGGGGGCGCCCCCAGCCAGCACCTTGAAGAAGCGCACGTCAGCGTGCCACACCGGCACCTCGCCGTCAGCTGGCACGATGTCGATGTCAAACAGGCGCTTGGCAACCTGCAGGGAAAACATGGAACCAGGCATCCAGACACCAGAATAGGGCTAAGGAATTAGTCCAGATGGAGACTTTGTTGTAGTTGCAGCAGCAGCACCTGGCAGTCCGCAGGCACAATGTCAAACAGGCGCTTGGCAACCTGCGGTGACAGCAACAGTATGCAGAAACCAGAGTAGGACTTAGGAGTTAGTCCAGGTGGAGACTTTTTGTGGTTGTAGCACCAGCATCCAGCCGTCAGCTGGCACGATGTCAATGTCAAACAGGCGCTTGGCAACCTGCAGTGGAAACCGCAGGCATGCAGACACCAGAGTAAGGCGTTGGTCCATGTGAGTGCTGGTTTTGTGACTGCAGCACCGGCACCTCGCCGTCAGCAGGCACGATGTCGATGTCAAACAGGCACTTGGCAACCTGCAGCGGCAACGCAGGCATGCAGACACCAGAGTATGGAGTTGGCCCAGGTGAGTGGTGGTTTTGTGACTGCAGCATGAGCATACAGCCGTCAGCAGGCACGATGTCGATGTCAAACAGGCGCTTGGCAACTTGCAGTGAGACTAAAGATGCAGGCATTGGTGTGAGCAGATAGCCAAGGTGATCGAGGATGCAGCACCAGAACCTCGCCGTCAGCAGGCACGATGTCGATGTCAAACAGGCGCTTGGCAACCTGCAGTGGCAACAAAGGCATGCAGACACTAGAGTAAGGAGTGAGTCCAGGTGGAGCCTTCCTGAAAGCCCAAGCACCAGGCGGACAGCCGGCAGCAAGCCCAAGCAGCAAGTCCAAGCACCAGGGGTCATGCTGCCCACCTTGAACAGGCCGTCCAGCACAGCCGGCAGTGCACAGTGTGGGCGCAGCTGCTCATCTTTCAGGTCATGCATAATCCCCCCCCCCCCCGTACTTGCCCTCCCTGACCCCAGTGAAGCGTAACCTTGTGTGAAGCAAACAACACGAGACAGCCACCAGCATGTATGACCAGCAGCGCTGCACCCTTTACCCACCTTGAACAGGCCGTCCAGCACAGCGGGCAGTGCAAAGTATGGCCTCAGCTCCTCATCCTTCAGGTCATACTTGTCCTCCCTCAGCCGCTCAGCCCAGAAGGCCACATCCCACCACAGCAGATCGCCCTCGTGACCGTTGGCTGCTGCATGAGCCTTGGCATCAGCCAGGTCTTGCTGCAAGGGGCAACAGCAACAGCAATAGCAAGGATGTTGGACATGTGAAAGGCCATGTCCCACCACTGCAGGTCTCTTGTCGCAAGAGGCAACACACAGAGCAGCAGAAATTGTGAGTAAGGCAGACAGCAACATCTCACCACAGCAGGGCTCATGGCCGTTGGCAGCTGCATGAGCCTTGGCATCAGCAAGGTCTTGCCGCAAGGGGCAACACACAGCAGCAGCAGGTGTTAGTTATGTGAAAGGCCACGTCCCACCACTGCAGACCTCATGCGGTTGGCAGCTGCATGGGCCTTGCGTCAGCCAGCTCTTGCTGCAATGCAGAACAGAGAGCCAGCAACCACAAGAGCGGCTCAGTTTGCGCATACAGCTGACATATAGCTGACACGGGGGTGGGGGGCTGGGCTCCTTGTCAATGACAATTCGCATGTGCCTCGATCATCAGCCACGTCATGCTGCAGAGTACAGCAGCCCAGCACCCAGCACACCAAGGCTGCTTTGAGTTTCCAGCCAAAGAATCTTTCACTGGCCACGATATAGCCACTGCAAGTCATCAGGCATGCTAAGCTGTGTTCAACAGCTGTACAGGATCATCACAGCGTCTGCACCCTGGCCCCGTGCCGCATCTTTGACAATTGGCATGTGCCTAATCATCAGCCACGTTATGCTGCAGATCACAGCAGATCACTCAGCACACCAGGGCTGCTTCAAGTTTGCAGCAAGGAACTCCTTCACTGCAACATAGCCACTGCAAGTCACCAGGCATGCTATGCTGTGTTCCACAGTTGTACAGAATCTGCACAGAATCTGCACACTGGCCCTGTGCCGCACCTTTGCCGCGTCGAAGCTCTTGTCCCGCAGCTCCTCCAGCAGCTCCTCGGCACGCACAAAGTTGGCCATCTGTGTTTGGGAGAGGAGGTGCAGCAGCAGCAGCAGCAGCAGGCAGCGCATAGGCTTGCTTCACAGCTCGTTTGCAACACGGACACACAGCAAGCGCCATGCACATGTTCCATTGTCTCGAACTTATGCAATGGCTGCATAACTAGCCATTTGACATGGCATTGAACATGTACAGAGTCACATGCGCATACTTCACAGCCACATGCTGTGTGCTGAGTGCAACGGCATCAAGCATCATGCTACCTTGCTCCCCTCACCTTGCTGGCCATGCACATGGTTGCAGCAGTACTTGATTGGACATTACAATATGTTGCAAGCTTTTCAAGCGCTGTGTGACTGGCATCATCCTTGCTCGCCTCACCTTGCTGGCCATGGACAGCTCTGCAAAGTTTTTGAAGCCCAGCAGCTCAGCCTTCTCGTTGCGCAGCTTCAGCACCTGGGTGTGGTGGCAGCAGCAGCAGCAGCAGCAGCCACAGGCATTGTCATGTCAGTGACTCGAGTGACCATGAGGATACACATGCCTGGGGCAACCGCAACAGCAACAGCCTGAGCCACGGCATTTGGAACAACTGCATGCACTATGACTGGATGTATAAATTTGGGGGTACTGCGCCAGAACCGACGCAAATACCTTGGAAATGGCCTCTAGAGGTGAAGCAAATCTGAGAAAAGCCCAGCAGCCTCACCTGCTCGATGATGGGTGTGTTGTCCAGGTCACCGGATGATGCGCGTGTGATGTAGGCGCGGTACATCTCCTCACGCAGCGCCCTGGACATGGCACGGCAGCAGCAGCAGCATGGGTGCCTGTAGGAGAACTGCTTGAAGTGCACGGCTGCCGGTGAGGATGAACATACGAGTGCTGCAAATACTTATAGATGCAAGCCACACAGTGCACGCCAGTGCTGCACACGTTCTTGGCGTGTGTCATCGAAGGGTAGCAGCTGAGACCGTCAGATGTCCAGCCACAACTACAGCACACAGCGCATGCAGCATACAACATAAAGGCATAAAAGCAGCGCCGCACCTGTTCTTGGCGTGTGTCAGCACGGGGTAGTAGCTGGGGAAGTCCAGTGTGAGCAGCCAGGGCCCCGCCTCCGCTGTGGCCTTGTCGTGGCCTGCTGACCGCGCCTGCTGCGCTGCCAGGCCCAGCGCGGTGGGGGGCAGCCCCTCCAGCTCGCTCACGTCCGTCACCAGCTTCTTGAACGCCTGTTGTAAACACAGAGATGCACAGCAGACGACAATCAAGATATGCAGGCAAGTTGAGTGTGAATCAAAGGATGCATGAAGTACTGCCGTCACCAGCTTCTTGAGCGTCGTTTTACGATCAGAACAAAGGTACAGGCAGGCAGGACCTTCAGGCAAGCTCAGCAGGCCACGACTCATCTACGCTTCAGGACGCCAGAAGCTCTGCCAAGTCCGGTGCCATGGAAGACAGACCTCTGGATCGTTGAGGCTGGCTGGTAGCAAGTTTCAACGACCCAAACGTCTGCCTGGCACAACACTGAACAAGGCAGTGCTTCATGTGTCCTGAAACTTCGATGAGCTGGTAAGATCAGGTCATCAAGCAATGTGAGAGAGTGGAGCATTGTGAGGTAAAGCACACATATGACTGTCGACAAGAGCATACCTGAGCATGAAGAACATCACCAGACAGTGCTGCGCTACCAGCAATGAAAAATGCCACCTCTCCCACTTGCGTACAGCCATTCTCGGCCAAAGTATGCTGGCTGATGCCGCAAGGCATGTGTGCATTGTTCCAAGGTGTCCGCTGTTGGCAATCTGCCAAATGTCACAGTGGTGGATGCTGTTGTCCTAGCATGCCCAGCGCTGTTGGAGGCAGGCCAATGCGCTCACGCCGTATGCCTGCGCGTATGCGACACCCACCTTTGTCGCGTCCAGCCATCTACGGCCTAAAACCCACCGAACTAGCTGATGCCGCGAGGAGATGTGCAATGCCCAGCCGCCCACCTTTGTTGCGTCCAGCACGTTGTTGCTGAACTTGGTGCTGAGCTGCGCCAGCTGCTGCTGGATGGCGTTGTAGCGCTCCTTGGCCTCGCCCTCCAGCGCCACGCCGCCAAGCACAAAGTCGCGCAGCTCAATGTCAACAACACGGCGCTGAGCCTCGCTCAGGCTCTCCCATGCAGGGCCCTCCCTGCAGGCACATGAGAAACAGCCTTACATATAGAGACAGTTACCCAATTTGACAGAAGCAGCATACGTTCCATACAGCTGCTGCCGCCTGGATGCAATGTCCTGCTGTGCACCACACACTTGCTGCCGGCGCTCACTGGTTGCTAATATCATTGAAAATGATGATACTACTGCTTTGGTACACCTGAGTGCAGTGTGGCGCATTACCAGTGGTACACCGACGACTGCTGCTGCTGCTGCTTAGCCTGCTGCTGCTGCCACAGCACTGGACAAGTGCATCAAATGCTGTGTGCTTACGGGGAGAATGCACCTGCAGATGCCAAGACTGTGTGCTGCTGGCACTGCTGCTGCTGCTGCTGCAACAGGCGCTCACTTGAGTGCCTTGAATGCTGTGTACAGCGGCTTGCTCTGAGCCAGGCGCAGGCCCAGCGCCACATTTTCAGGCTGCACCTCCTCCACAGCAGCACGCAGCGCATCGCTGTCCTTGACACCCTGGGTGCAGCAAACACAAGCAGGCACAGAGCACACAGGTCAGCCACTCGCGATTGACTCCAGACAGCAAAGTTGCACGTCCTCCATCGCAGCACGGAGCGCATCACTACACTCACACCCTGTGTGCCGCCAACAACAAGCACACACAAAACGGCTGTTGAAGCTGATTGCTGATGTGGAATGACACGGTCTCCGCTGCATACGCAGAACACCGCTGTCTGCCTCCCTGCACAGCAAGCGTCCCACAGACAGTTGCACCACAGAACTGACCGTGATGCAGCACAGCGCCACACGCGCGCCACACAACCCACCTTGAGGTGGCTGACCATGCCCCAGGTGCGCTGGTGCCTGCCAGTCAGCTGCTCAAGGGACTCTACTTCTAGCCCCTCGCAGCTGGGCTGGTCACTGCC